>VXAY01002314.1:1509846-1538610 GCA_013399855.1 Oxyruncus cristatus
CTTCTATCTTCTGTAGTTCAGAATGTGACAACATCTGCTATATTTCTACTACCTTGAACTTTCATTCTAAATCTTGTGAATATGTGGAGCATCACACAGCAGCTCGCCACAATTTAGTCAGAATTGGAGCATGCCGTTTCCTACCCTACACCTTTAATTTTTTTCCTTAACTTTTTTTTCCTTTTACTTTTCCCCAGTAAATCCCAAGTGCTACATTTTGTTTTAAAAATTCATTGTTGTTCGCTTTCGCTTCCCAGAGCGAAGAACGCGGTACCCATTTGACTTTGACACGAGGGAAGTATAGATCTACCCTGAATAATTAATGCCATTTAGAGTAACGGGTCGATTTTTTTTTTAAATAAACATTTGTTTTCCCAAGATTTTTAAGTACAGCATAAAATCGCACCTCAGCATAGTCAGACGAGGAGATAAGCAGGAACCCGTCAGGAAACCACCCGATCTTACACTCTCTGCCGATCTCCTTCCCCGCCCGAGCCCCCTCTCCCAAAGCCAAAGAAAATCTGCCTGATTCCCCGTAGCGATTTCGCTTTAAGCTTGCTAAGGACGACTTGGAAGTACCGGCAGGATTTTTATCGGAAACGCACTGCTAAGCTTTAGAAACGTTAGCATTACCCGGCTCGAGCCACCCGAAAGATCGCCGGCTCGGAGCATTTCGAGCAAGTTTTCATGTCCTTCGGGAGCGGGGGGGAGGTAAAAATATGTAAGTTCTCGCCCCAAAGGACTGCTTTCGTTTCTTTTCGGACGGATCCGGAAAGAAATAATCATTCAAACAGGAGCTGGTTTTTGCCTTTAAGTTAAAATCGAAATTATCCCTGGAGGCAGCAGCCCGGGAGATGGAGAGCGGGGCCATCCTGCCCGGCGGCGGGCGGGCACCGCGGCCCCGCCGCCGCATCCCCGGCCTCTCCAGCCCCGGCTGAGCTCCACAAGTCTCCTGTGGAGTCACCAGAGCGCTTTTCCCCAGCTCTGATCCTGGATCAACCGGGCAAAACGGGCTTAGCCCACGGGGCTACCCTTTCCTTCCCGTAACAGCCCGGAGCTGGCGTGTAAACTGTGATCGTATCGCTGCCGTTGCTATCGCTACGTGAGGCAGGTTTTCCTTCAGGAACTTGTCACACTGTTTTCTTTTCAGCAGTTTAGACAAATATACAGGGAACTTAAATTTATCAAACAGATGAAGCCTCATTAATTAAGCAGGCCCGCTGAGCTATAGCGGATTAGTTATTTGGGTTTTGGGGTGGTTTTTTTTTTGTTTGTTTGTTTGGTTTGGTTTTTGTTTTTTGTTTTTTTCCAAGGGTCATTTTCTGTAGCAGCTCCAGTCACCGCTATCAAGGTACATTGACTTCAGCAGAGGGTGGGGCAGGGAGGCCTTAATGCTTGAAAACAAGCTGCTTTGTAACCTTACTTGGTTTTTAAGACAAAATTATTCAGATTTTATTTTTAGCCCGCCCCCCCGACATTACGAAAGGTCTTTTTTAAGACCTCCAGCTAAAGGAACATCACAAGCAGAACGTAAGAGGTGTAGCCAGTATTTCATGTAACCAACTCCTCCTTTTATAAGAACCAAAAAAAAATCTCTCAGATGCAGAATAAAAGATACAGTCCTGCCAAACCAGAATGCCTGCTCACAGTTAAAAAAAAAAATACTAGCAAATACTCAAAAACAGGAGAAAAGAAAGGAGGCTGAATATATGTTTTATGTCAATGCTCCCATAAAACATAGAACAGGAATGGTAAGAATTAGTAACTGTACTCAAACACCCTATGTGCTAAACATGGAAAAAAAATGCAGAATCATTCAGATCTGTAAGACTTTTCTCATGCTAATGCATTACAAAGCAGAAAATTTTAGATGGAAAATGCAGTACTGTAACGTATCAAACTGACTTTACAGTTAACATTTATATCTTTTTCATCATTAAGTGGTTTTCAGTTTTGCCTTTTTTTTTTTTTAGTTACACATAATGGTAAGAGTAAGTGTTTCAAAATTTTAAGTACTATCTCATACTTGAAGTAATTTCCAACATATTTCAAAAATACTTCAGGACCAAAAGAAAAGTTAAATTTCATTTATGATATCACATAAAAATCACAATTCTAGTTTATTAATTCTATTAAAATCTAGCTGTAACAATTTGAGAGCAGTGCTTTTCAAAATAAATTTATTCCTCTATAGGATTTGATAATCTTAGTTTTCCAAACCAATGCCATTTTTAACACAGATATGAGCAATTTACTCAGGAACAAAGAACTGAACTGATGCTTAACACACAAGCTATTCTCTACAGACAAGCAGAAAACCACTACTTCTTCCAACAGTAGCCTTCACAAAGAAATTATCATCTTGTTTAATAGTAACCAGATATTTAAAAAACCAAGAGCCATAACTGTGCTTAAGCTGGGATGCGAGAACATTTACCATTTGCCTCATACTTTTGAAATGCTGCTGTGATACTGTAGAAAACATTCAAGTGCACCCTTATTAAGCTAATCGCAAAAGATACTCCCTTTGAAATTGGAATTCTACTGAAGGTTACTAATTTTAAACAAAAGCAAATCGCAGCAAGTAAAGTTTGTGGTAATTAGCAAGTCAGTATTTCAGGAGGGCAATTACGTTTTCTGCTTAGGTACAATAAATAATAACAGGCCCTGTAAAATATGCTGTAGAATAATACGACAGAAGCACGAAAAACTTAGGAGAGTAGGAAGTTTGGCGCTATGTTACACTGCCATCATAAAAATCAGGAAAGTAAAACAAAGCATTTGGGCTAAAAGCCTCCTTGAACTTTCCAGTATTCACACAGGCCTGTGAATCAAGATGTCTTTATTTAAGACGTCTCCCTGGAGCTTTATTCACAGCAAGCTAATTAACATTCAAGTAGGGGTGAACTGTGGGAGGGGGAGAAAAAGGAGAAGGAAAGGAGGTGTCACCTATGTGAAGTTCAGTAACATATATGGTCAGTCACAAAGTTATTAAAGCAGCAACACTGCAGACCAATAGAGGTAAAGGAAGTCAAGTGAAGAATTAAAGGTCTTGGGTAATTTGTCATCATCTCTCAGAGCTCAGGGTCAATGATCTCTTACCTTTGGGTCGATTTTCTTAAAACTAGGATCTTCTTCATCCACCTCAAAGTAGAGCTCAGAAAGAGTGATGGAAAGAGTGCCTTTCACTACTACTGAGGGCGCCACAAGCTGAGCTGGTGTGCTGAGGGCAACTGGACCTGCCAAAGAGGGAAAACACCAACAATGTTCAAACTGAAAAGAACGCGAGTGCAAATAATTTGCTTTTCAAGCCAAGAACATTAAAATAAAGCAAAGAGCATAGCTCTTCCTTCAAGAGCAAAACTCTTTTTATCCTGGAAAAGAACATATGTGATAGATTTGCAGTGTCTCTGTGCTGCTGAACACTGAAGCAGCTACAATTGCAAACTGCTGCCTACATTATACAGAGCTGGCTTTAGCATGGCAGTATTTAGCTTTTACTCAGACATGTTCTTCCTTCTGAGAAGCTTCGAGACTCGCATACCTTCTGTTATGTGCAATACAGAGAGTGCACACTCGAACACTTGAAATCTTACTGTCTGATGTGTTCTTTAGTTACCGGAAAGTTTCCATAGCTTTTCACCAAGATGAACATAGCAGTCAAGGCTCAAAGTTGTCTGAACTATGAAGTGTTCCCTCACGGATGCTAGGAATCTATTGTTAAGGTTACACAATGTTGTAGAGCCTGAAGTAAAATGTTTTAAAGATGCTTTCGATTCCACTTTAAATATTGTTCAAGGAATCCATACAGTGTTAGTGTAGCTCGGGGACTGTGGGAATAAACAGCTGGAGGGTTGGTTTCCAACTGAATGAATTTTTATTGGAATAATCACATCTCCACAGGGCTTATCACAGGGATCAGACTACTACTGAAAACAATAGGTTCAGCATAGATCTGACAGTGCAGAACCTATTATATAAACTAACACATACGGAAAGAAAACAGGTTAGGTTTGTCATCCAGCTGATTAAGAGGTAAGGAAAGGAAGTTACTCGGCTGCAGTATTATCTGACTTTTGTAAAACAGTGGAAGAAATCAAATTGACACAGACAATTTTGTTTTAATAAAGCATCTATAAATGAGGTACACACATTCAGGTAATCAACGTGAGAATAACTGACAAAAAATTCAGATGAATTGTCATTTCCATCGATTGTTAGGAGTGTGATGGTCCTTAATCTCGCATCAATCTCAATGTGTGCCACTAGGACAAAAGAAGAGATGCTCTGCTGAGATCAGAGCAGCTTTGCCCTCTATTCCCAATGTACAAATACATTGTGTTTGCAGATGGGCATGAGATAGCTGTGGAACTGCCATGATTTCCCAAAGCTCACCCCCACAAATGGATGAAATAAGCAGCTATGTGTTCTTTTGCTGTCTCCCTTTGCCCCCTGTACATTAGCATGTAATCCAGAGGAGAAATAACATTTTTTCAATCACTCGCAGACATTCAATTACAGGGCAAGCAGACAGCTGCAGAAGCTGGGGCAGTCCAGGTCCTGTAGAAGACCCCTGACAATTTCCACTTCATTTCTAACCCACACCACTTTATTAGTGAGGATTACTTCTTAATCCTATTGTCATTGTCAAGATTATATAATTAAACTCCCCTTTCACCTCTATTACAGTATGAATGTATTACTCGAACCAATGAATGAATAATAGAAGGAAACATGGAGAAGGCTGTTGAGAAGGAAGCTCATTGTAGGGAGCAAAAAATAAAAGATTCGTATACAAAAAATGCCATTGCATCATTCTCCTGTTAGTTTATTTTACTTTATTCTTCCTTTATGCAGGTTTTATTAATTCATTATGCTGCATTCGTAACGTTGCCTTTTTTTTTTTTTTAATTAAAAGGAGTGGAATGCAGTTCATGGATAAGCTAAATGCCAATAAATAATCACTTTCAGCATTTTCAGTGAATTATATGTCTGACATGTATCAATGTAAGATTAATACTACTAGCTTCTACTATATTAACCAGAATTATCCAATAACTGACAATTTTCTTCGAAGTAAATGTACATGGGATAACAGAGGAGAAGCAAATGAACACGGAGAGGTTTGCGTTTTCCTTGTAAAACCCACGTTCCTCAAATAACAATGGAGACACTTTATAACTCCCAGTGCCTGAACCACTCAGATTGCAACATCAGCAAAGGCTGCATGTGACTGTGTAAAATTAATTAAGTTCAATGACCTGAAGTATTATTTCTCCTTCTTCAGGGAGGAAGGGGGGGGGTGGAAGTGAAGTCTAATAAGACCACAGTCTGTGGAGAAAGAAGAACTTCAATGGGAGAATGTCTCGGGACTTAAAGGAGTTAAATCCAGTGAGTGTAATAATCCTTCACACTCAAGTAAATAACAAATATGTACAATTTTATAGACTCAGGAAAAATACTGGAGGTCTCAGAAGCCTTTAATTACAGACGACTTGCCTAATTGTCCACTAGGTCTAATGATTTGAGTGCAATGAGACCAAAAAACAAAGAAAGCCTGTTTCAAGGTAGACTTGCTCTAAGGCGGGGGTCCTAAAATACGGACATCTACTGCAGAAGCAAGGAGGTTATAAAAGTCAGAGAAAGAAAATGCACAACTCTCCTCAAATAAACCCTCAGTGTCTGAGGTGCACAAAAAATTATCTTAATGGCCTAATTATGGAAAGCAACAATTTATCAATGTGTATCCCAAACCATGACTCCCTGCAGAGACTGGCAGATAGAACTTGAACAGAAAAGAAGCTGAGGAGAAAATCAGATAGGTGAAATTACCCGTTAAGTTCTCCACTTCTCTTTCCTCCATGAATGACATGATATCATCATCGCCTTCCAAGAGAATCTCACTTTCTGAGTTCTGGTTTCCTAAAACTTGACTCTTGATGGACTGCTTTCCTTTAACAAGTATATCCTCATCGGGAGCTGAAATGAAAGAGAGACACATTGCTGTCAGTCAGGTCTCAGAGGCAGCATTGACAAAGGAGTGCCTTTTTTTTTTTTTTTTTTTTTTTAATGAAAGTTCAGGAAGAAAACTGTTTCGGACTAGCTGTGGGAAGTACCCGTCTTAATCCTCTAATGTTAGGACACATCTAGTTTTAATCCTATTAAGCCCGCTCAAAATTATCCAGTGCTCTCCGCAGCGTTTAACTCCATTTCAAGTGCTTATGACAGAGGGGAAAAGGACACAGAGGACTCCCTTCCCCTGCAGCCTTCCCAGGGAAGTGGAGATGGAGGCAGGTCCCGACTGCCCGGTGCGTTAACCTGACTCGCAAACCCACGGTTCAGGCACACGGACCGCCACTGAGATGGAACCGAGCACAGCCCAGGGGGACAAGGCGAAGGACGGTGCCCGACGGGCCGAGAGTGGAGAGACCCGCCCGAGGGCAGCGCAACAGGCGGCCCCTCGGGGAGGGGGCGGCCCGGGGGCTCCCCGCCAGGGCGGCACAACTCGCCCGGCCCCGCTCCAGGCAGGGGCTGCTCCCGCGGCATCTCAGTGGGAAAGTCCCCGGGAGCGGGGAAGGCGAAGGGGCACGGGCTCCAGCCCCGCGGGAGCCGCAGCCCTCGGATCCCTCCCTCTGCCGTTCGCGACACGGTCCGCAAAGGAGCGGGATGTGGATTTTTGGGGCGGGGAGGGTGTGTGGGGAGAGGAATCTGCCCCGGGATCGCGGCTAGAGGCGGAGAACAGCGTGCACCTGCTTCCTAAGGGCACAGCGCTCCGGCATCACCGGGGCATTCCTGGGCTCACGTCGGGATTTTCGGAATGGAGGAGAAGTGAACAAGCAGCTCTGGATGGCCTTGGAGGGCACGTTTCGCCCCGCACACGGTCACCGGGCAGGGAAATGTGTCACCGCCGTGCCCGGGCAGCGGCACCCCCGCCCCGCAGGGCCCCGGGAGCGCTCCCATCTCCCCTCCGCGCTGCTGCGTCCAAATCGGGTTTATTTAAATTACAAGCTCCAAGCAGCAGCAATAAAAAAAAGGAGGAGAAAAAAACCCAAAAAAACCCACACAGCAACAACAACACCCCCCCAAACAAACAAACAAAACAAACCAACAAAAATTAAGGAAAATAAAATACTAAAAAGAGAAAAAAGTGAAAAGAGAAAAAAAGAGGAAAAAGGAAAAAAAAGGCAAGAAAAAGAGGCAATTACTTGCTCTACACGTAAGTTATCTCTTTCTGTGGTAAAACACAACAGTGCATGTGTTCGGGCTTTTTCCTTTTTTTTTTTTAAGGTGAAAATAAAAATACTGTGTCTTAAAAGGTACATTGAGAATACCCATGGCACAGCCGTGTTTGAAAAACATTCGCCAAACAAATCAGGACCAACTAACTTCAACACACTGGCTGCTGCTCACTCTGATTGCTGCCACACTTGATTTGAAGCTCCACGGGCTTACTCTAAAAATATGTTAATCTGCAAACATTTACAGAAGGCAGCAATTCCCCGGTGGCAATACAAAAAGTTTAAATTGTTTAAGTAAATACATGCACATAAATTGCAAATAATAAAACTTTGCAATTACAGAAAAGTAAAAAAATCCAATCGCCACCAAAAAAACCCACAAAAACCGGCCAACAAAAAAACAAACCGTAACAATAAAAAAACAACCGCAACAACACAAAAACCCAAATGACCAAATACCCTGGTTTTGGTTTAGGCCTTAATCTTACAAAAAACCCAAAATCAAAACAAACCTCGAAAACAACAACAACAAAAACCAAACAAAAAACTAAACAAAAAAACCCACCCCAAACCAACCACACAAAAACACAAACAAAAGGAAATCAAACTTGCCATACAACATGAAATGCTATGTATGCATGATCCTTTCTGCCCTACCAATATCCGCCACTTGTAAGCAAGGCTCAAAAAAAATTACTGTAAAGCTTTAACTGCATTGTACAAACACAAATTTTACTTTCTTGCAAAATCTGCTCATGTAAATAATGATAACTTGGATTCTGGAGTTGTTCAATGTGAGTTGAAAACCTTCTTGCCATGGAAAATATGCGGCTGATATTTAGGAAGGTTTTCCTGTAATTAACTCCCCCTTGAGGATTTTCAGTTAGCAGCAGTAAAATTACCATCAGTGTACTAACACACACCACATGCACTCTTACTCACTGCTCTACCAGCACTCAAAGATCAAAAAAAGTAAAATAGAACAAAACCACCTCAGGATAAAGTCCAAGATAATAAATTCTTCTCTTTTCCTTTTTTTTTTTTTCCGTTCCTTTTTCTTTTAATGAAGGCAAACTATATTTGTTGTTTCAAAAACCCCCATCTGCACTGTACAGACCTGCCATTTTCTGCTTCTTCTACTAAAATCTGTGCTATACTGAAGATGCTATTTCGAACTGGCCCTCTACCTAGTCTCATTTAAGACTGAATTCAGAGCCAAAAATCAAAGCTTAATACTTTTATACTTAGCACAACTTGTCCATAATGCTACTATGTCCTTCAGTCTTTAAGAAAAAACAAAATCAGTACAGCAACTTTCAAACCAAAGATCACTGGATAACAGGAATATATACCTCCTACCTCGTCCTTTTCACTCACTCGGATTTTATTTCTTTCCCCAACTAATGATATTATACTGACAGACAAACATATATCTTACATAACTGCCTTTTTTAAAAGACATTTTAGATCATAAATTATTTTAGTCCACTTCTGTAAATTTTTGTCATCTCTTTGCACACGATGTTAGCTACCCACATTTCCTGACATGCATGAAACGTGTGTACACACAGGCACAGGAAGATGTAGGGCCTGTCTACACGCCTGCAGATGCCAGCCACTGGAAGGCAATGAGACATCACACTCTGAAGCAGAATCTGCTTTTTCTGTACTGACTTGAATAAAGCACTACATCTGCGACCAACACACACAGGGCTCACATGAGTATCTGTACAGAACACGGTACACTGCACATGGATTCACATATCCTTCTGTAGGTAAATGCACGTACGGAGGTAGGCCACAGTCCAGTTCTCTCCATGTATTTGCTGACCAGAGATACATATGACAAAGCATTACATCACGTGACACGCTACGTTCCCACACATAGGGATATTACACTGGATTTCATATTTCAGGTCCCAAACCCTGCTCTGCCTTTTCCAACCCAAACCACTCTCTGCCAGGCCTGCCTATCGTTGGGGTGACTGGAGCTTCTGGTTGGAGCTTCTGGCTCCAGTCCTGCAGATCTAAGCACACACTCACAAACACCTTTACAGGATCAAGACCTCAAGGCACGGCTTATGTATCCCACTGACCATAACAGCCTGCAGGCAGGGTATTAATCTAGCACAGCAATTTCATTATCATAATTCATTAGTGTAATTCCACGCATTCCTTCCCAAACCTCTCTGTAAGACTCAGCTTCTTCAAGCAGCTTTTTGCAAACAGATCTCGGCATCTGCCATGGGTTGTATTTATTCCAGTTAAATCTCTGGAACACTTGGGCGTAAAAATAACAGTTTGGCTTACGGTGCTGACCAAGCTCAAGACATTTCTAGAATGACACATTATTTTGAATTGTCTGCCTACAGCTTAACCTTACATGCAAACTACAGTTTTTAAAAGCCATTTGAGAAATAAAGTATCCAAAAGCATGACACAGAAGTAACCGTGGGTTTTTTAAGACTGGTAAATACACTAGGAAAAGCAATTCAAGGAAAAGGTGCATTAAAAAACTCTTACTACATATTTTTTTTTCCAAAGGGCTCCCTCTAGTCTTCCCATTTGTTTAAAAAGATAACAATGGAAAAACCAACCACTTTCACGCCAGATTTTTTAAATATTATTTTTACATCTTCTTTTTCATCCCTTGAATTGAGGCAAATAAAACTAACCAGATGACTGCAATACTGTAGGTGATCAGCTGCCAGTCCTTTGCAGCCACAAAGCCCTGAACTCCACCTACTGCCTTGATGGAAATGCTACATACTGTCAGACTGTTTTAATCCCCCTCTCCTCAAATTTTTAACAAATGACAATTAAAAACCATAAATCACTTGTTAAAAAGCTCTAAAAGGTATTTTCTAGCAGATAAAGATTCTCTCATAAAATCTTGCATTTGGGGGTCAATTTAAAAATACCATCAGGTTTAAAGTACTCATTTTTTTCACATCTCTGTAAGTATTTTGGTTCCATTTCTAAACAGGAGGTGAAAGGGAAAATAGGAAAGAGTTAACTCTTTCCATCCCAAACTTTCTACCAAACCACCTTCACCTCTCTTTCCTCTCCTCACAATACACTATTACACTGACTTTTACAAATAGCCAGTTTGGAAGGATCTTTTCCCGCCCTCCCCCACCCTTTGAAAAATTACCTAAAGCCTTTTTTTCCCAAGCAAGTTAATGTGAACTTGGGAATGGCAATTAAATTGTCAGAATTAAAAAATTTGTTTTTAACTAGAAGGTAGCCAGAAGTATAGTCATGGGGCTGGTATTGATTGTCTGAACAGAGAACATTAGTCTTCAGGTATTTATTCTGCCACCTCTGCACCAGAGGTTCTCCTTCAAATCAAATCAATCCCTGGAAAAGATTGGTTCTTGCTACTAAGACACATAACTAGGCTGCAACAGAGCTGATTGTTGTTGCTCTCTTTAGGTTTTACTGAACAATATCTGGGCTTCCGATTGTTCCTGAATAATTTTTCCAGTTGCAAATTGGGATGACTCCTACACTGTGAGCTCTCTGGGGTGGAGAATACATCTGGCTGTATTTGAAAGACACCAAGTAGTTGATAATGTTTACCTTCTAATGAAAACTGTACTAAAATCCATGTTTCCAAGCATGGTTACTGCAATAGCACTTTTCCATTATTTATGCCTTATTTTCCCGTCTCCCTTCTGGCAAAATCCCCTTTGTCCAATTTTAGGTTTTGGTCTGTTATGTTTTGAGAAAACCTCAAATAAGCAGTAGGGAACCTTTTACACATCTAAAAATGCTTCTGCTTCAGAGACATGTAAAATTCGTTGAAAAGGAATAATTAATGATAAATTATTGATACGAACTCATAACATAGTGGAGAAAATACACTGCGAATCCTAGGGATATCAACATCATGAAAACAGGGCCCAAAAGTCTGGCTGCAAAAGATCTGAAAATAATCAGATTTTCTGACATGAAGTTGGTTAATATTAAAAGTTTATAAATACTATTCAGAAAGAAATAGATCAAGTGACGACTCCAGTCGACCTTTCTGACAACTGTACCTTCTGAGACCCAACACCCCCCCACAAGCCAAAACAAAAACACCACACTAAAAAAAAAAGAAGCATTAAAAACCCCAAATACCTTTGCATTCCTATGCATTATATGTAGTTTCCAGTTGAACTTGAACTTGTACTTTGGTCATCTATTTTACACCTTGCCAGTGGAAGGACTTGCATTTATACACACACTCAGGCAGATAGCAACTAGCTATATTTTCAGAAGTCACATTAAATAATGACTTAAGGCAAACCAGAATATTCACTGGATAGATGAAGAAACAGAATGACAACAGACAACAAATGCAGTATGCATTTAAATTCAGAATAAAGGAAACTAAATGTACCAGAAGACTGCCAAGGATGTCAAAAGCTGAACAGAAAGGCAGACAGAAAACAATTAGCTCTATTTAAATTACCAGGGTTAGCTACCAGCCATGCCTATTAGCTACCTATGAAATAGGGCTACTTTTATTCACTCTCTCTTTATATTGACAAAATTTGTAGTCCTGTCAATTACAAACTGAGTATAAGCCATAGCCCTTGAAATATAGCATGGATTAGTGAAAATACTACATTAGTATGAAATACGAAAAAATTGCATTACTGTGTGTTTACTTACGGAAGAATTAGTTATGCAAATATAAACGGTTGCTCTAAATATTTTTCAGTAAAGATTTTTAAAGTTTTGATAAACAGTTTAACAACTACATATGAAAACATAAGTAGAATAAAACTGCAACAAGATCTATTGACTTTAAAGTATCCACAATGTTAAAGGGGAGGGGACAGTTGTTGTTTATCCATGGAGTATTAAACAGAAAAAAACTGAGTGCCCTTAAAGTCCATGGCATAGAAACAACACCCAGTATTAAGAACAACACGCCCCAAAGCAAAAAAATGGCTTAATTAATTCTACATCTTGTTCCTCTTTCTATAGTCAAGGATGTAGGGCTCTATAAACATTGCTTTCAGATCACTTTATTGACTATTCTCTGTACTGTCATTTATTTTAGAGGACTGATGTCACATTTGGCATTATATCAGCTGACATATTGTAGATATTTTCTTCCAGAAATGGCTCTTTAAGGCTGAGTGCAAGAGGTTAAGATGCCTGACGGAAACTAACTTTACAACAGTGATGTTCTTCTATATTCACAAAACAGCCTTTATAATTTTAAATTAGCATAAAGTTTATGCCTCCACATATAATTTGTGTGTGTATGTATGCAGTAATTCACAAACTACAAAAGAAAACAGCTAAATTTAAATTATTCTGTTCCATGACATGTACCTTTAGAGTGAAGGGTGTTCAGCTTTAAATATAAGCAAATTATTTTTAAATACAAGAAAGATTTTTCCATCTTATTAATATATCTTCATTAGACTGCAAAGACATAAAGTTCTACACTAAAACCCAAAGTTCATTAGCTCTGGGTGTGTTTTTGTTTGATTGTTTATATTTTTTTTTAATATAGAATTCTCAAACTGAGAGTACTTATAAAACTCAGTTTTGTAAACTTACTCTCTTCTAGAACAGACACAGCACACGTAACTATGTGACCCCTGATCATAAAATGGGAAAAAATGCTGTAAAAAAAAAAAAAAAAGCCAATCTCCTATTTTAAATCACTCAGTAGAAATCATCATTATCATTTTGCTGCTTGAGCAGTAACTCTACATCTCAGCATTTGCTACTATTTATTCCATATCAAATTCTTCCAGAAAGACTCGAGGACTTACACATGAGCAAATATCTGTACAGTTTAACTGCTAATACATCTGTAAGGATAGGCAGATAAGTGCTAAGTCTCACTGAAATAACTGCTGTGGATTTCTGAACAGGGAAGACCTTCTTCTGAAGTTACTTAACTATAAATAGGTAATTTAGAAGGAAGTGTAAAGTCCACGGATTAATGGCAAAACTGCATCACCTTTTCTTCTGCTCAGTGCAAACTGTATTTGCAAACATTGCATGCAAAGCATGCACAAGGTGCCAGCCCAGCTAAGATGTAAGAGGGGGCTTAGCCACACCAACACTGCTTTATATGAAGGAACGGTCAGTTTGTCCTTGCATCGGACGTGAAACGCAATGACAAAAGCCTTGGATTTGGGACCACTTTCCAGCATCTCACACGAGGGAAGGTCTAGTCTCTGCCACCACGTACTGTAACCTGCTGCTGGTGGCAAGCAGCAGATCTGACACTGACCATGTTCTCCGGCTGCTCTGAGTGTCGCTTCAGGATGTGTCGATCCGAGGGGGTTACGCACAAATCGTCGCCGGCGCCGCAAGTCATCTTCCCAGTAGTCAAGGCGCCAGAACTCACGAGGACGACTACAATGAAACAGAGGAGCCACATATGTTAGCAATTATCAAACAGCATGGTAGCGCTGAATTTCTGCATAAAGCTCTCCTTGTTTGCGCTGCTTTCGCCCTTTTTTTTTTTTTAACCTCCCCCCTTTCTGCAATCTTTTACTTAGGTATGTCCTTGAAAATAACAATATCACCTTCCAGTCTAAGGAACTCCTTTCCCTTTTTTCTTGGAAGGTGAAATGAGCACTAAATACATCATTTTGAAATGAATTGCTGACAGTGTGATCAGTTTCCCCACACTCTAGTGGCATGTGCTCCGATTTCAGCCTCATTTCAGCCTCAGCAGGGCACCTTTCTCAGTGACTGCATTTATAAACCAGAATAGGGAAAAGGCTATTATAAATATGGTATAGCATTACCTATATTAATCAAAGTCTGTCCCCCTTCATTTTTCTTCCTAATTTGTGCCTTTTTGCACAAGGTCAGTAAATCATGCCATGAATTCTTGGTCCAGAAAGTGTTAACTTTAATGAATACCTCAGTTACATGGTTATGTATGTGATAATAAAATATTACTCTGTTTAGATGTGCAGGAATTTAATTAAAATAATCTCTTAAAATATTCATTACATTTAGCCCCTGAGGCTTAGAACAACACGAGAAAATGCATTTCTTTTCCATTTACTGTTTTTAAATAAACCATTCCAGGAGAGTGAAACAGCAATCTATTTTCAAGCAAATCAGATTGCATTTCTGGTTTATGTAGTTGTGTTTTTACATTTAATTAAAAACTACATGTTATGATGTGTAATAATTGCTATGTAGAAGGCATACTTTTAAAAAATTACATCTAGAAAAGGTTATATCAAATTCATTATTTTCCACTGTATGCTCCAAATATACGTAGATCTTTTTAATATGGTCATATATAAGTGCCAGTTACTATCTTGTTAGATGATCATGAATGAATGCCACTGTGAAACAGTATTTTAGCCCAGAGAATGTATAAAAAAATGCCCATTTCAGGTATAGCAAATAAACAAACAGGAAATGCCTGAGGCATAGATAGCCATGATATCCTGAAAATGTGTATGCCCAAATTAAAGAACGCTGATTTTGTTTGTTTACATAGCTAGTATTAAAACAACAGATGAAAATGCATATAAATTCCATTTCTGATCCAGGAGCTAATAGAAAGTATACCTGTCAACAGTGACGAATGAATAGCCACAACTAATTTACAGATCACAATGTTAAAAAATACTTGGTATCTACATTCCTAGCTTTGAGGATTAAAGGCAGAAATGAGTTTTATTTAAGGCGAACCAAGGTTTCAAACATGTAGTAACAAAAACCAAAGTGATTTGTATAACCCTGCTCTCAAACACAATTTGTAGACATTAAAAATTCCAGCTGAAAAAAAAAAAATTATAAAAATGGAGACTGTCTTTGCATTCCTCATTAAAATTCTGTGGCTTTTTCTAATGCCAAACAAAAGATAGTGCTAGTCTTCATCTTCCTGATTTCTTAATTTCAGAAAAATACTGAAGTATTGGAATCAAATTCCCCAGTATCACATTTTCACACTTAGTCTGTATTACAGTCATGCTGAAATTGGAACGCTCTAGCTGTAAAACCCAATGATTTTGGAATAATTAACCAAAGAAAAATTATAAAACGCAAGAAGCTACGGGTTTATTCAAAGCTCAATTAATAACTTAAAATTCTCCATCAGTGTTTATAGGAAAAAGGCAGAACACAGCTGGCTATGTGCATGCCTTTGATAGTCGTAGAGCACCGATAGGCACTTCATCATTCTGCCTTCCTACATTTATCTGTTAAAATTATTATCAAATATCAGGCAGGATGCAGTCGTGAATCACAGGCTGCTCCTCGTCTTCAGGGGAATGATACAATGAGGGTCTATTCATCAGCGTGGCAATCGGCACGAGTAATTAGTTCCCTCGACTGAAATCTCCTACAAAGCTTATTTCAGTCGGCACCACAAACATATGACAATGAAAAGCTAATCGAAGCCGCTAAAATTTGTTAACCTCTTCTGCCATCAATCCTTCTGATACTCCGTGCTACAGTATTATGCAAAGATGGTAAATTATTAATTTGTTATTCATCCATCTTTGCCCAGTTTTGATAGAATTAAGCGATGCCATTCTTCTGGGTAACAATCGCAATTACAGCACATTACAAAACTATGCAAAAATTATTAGGAAAATAGGTAACAGTGATGAGGCATGAAGTATTATCCTGAAACACAATACATCTTTAGTCCCTTACTTTTATTTTCAGTTCAGCACATGAAATTTGCATAGGGTTCCATCTCCTTCACTGGTGCACCGATTATTCACAAACAACTAGGCATCAGCTATTAGAATCTGTATTTGAGTATTTGTAACTACTGGCAATCACTGCATTGTAAGATTTAAAAAAAGTAATTATCTACCCACTCCACACAGAAAAACATCCAACACAACCCTGCAAAGCCAAAAATAAACACCGATGTTGACTAACTCTTACAAGTGAGTCTATTTTTGAGAGCAGCTACTGGGAGAAATGCATATTAGAACCAATTTAAGCCAGCGTATTACACAGCTACTCCAGAACGCTACTTTACTAGTAAGATCAATTAACCACTGCAGTCCCATCCCCAAAAGGCAGTACTATACCACACAGACTTTATACCTCTGCAGCTAGGGGGAGACAGACATAAATATTGCTCTGATTTGGGCAGAACTGACTGCTGACAGACTGAAGGATTATGAAGCAGAGGATCAAGGAAGCAGATTTTGGAAGCGGTACAGCAGCATGGACTGCAGGGGACATATGACAGCAGAAGTTTCCAGCCCTACAATAAAGGCTGCCATATGGACTGAAGGTGCTATATGGACTGGATCGATGAACATAAGTACTCAATTAGTCTAAGTGCAAGAGCAACGTTTCTCAGGGGATCGGGGATTTATGAATTATAAATCATATGATTTGCATGAATTTGTCAGGGGCCTCTATAGCACGAGGCACAGTAATTAGTGGTTCCTTAGTAACAATATTGACTGAATAGAAACCAAGTTTTTATATTAAATGTTTTGTTCAAATAGCATAACCATTATATTGCTTTATTTTTCAAACAGTTTCCCAAATTACTAGGCTGTGTACTCAGAATTGAGGTAAAACCTTCCTCTCAGTTCCATGCAACTAACTTAACTGCTAAAATTGTAGAGATGAGATTAAATATAGAATGTTTCCTGTCTCCTCAGAACTTTATGCCATGAAAAAAAAAAAACCATCACTTCACTTTGGTCAATGGGAAAAAGCCTGAATGCTTACTTACCTTCACTCCAGGAACAAGAAACCAATTTTCCTACAAGTTTCAAAGATTTAAGACAATTGGAGACAAAAGATACCAACTGCTGTACTAGTTTTACTATGGTGTTAGAGCAAAGGAATTTTAGGCATGGGAATTACCTACTGGTCCTCATACACTACAGATTTAAATTAAATCTAAGCAGTACCAGAAAATGACAAGAGCATTATGCAACTGCTGAAGAATCACTTCTTGTAATGTCTTATCTATTGTGTATTTCAAGATACTCTGCTACCCCTAAGACAGCAGAAAAGAAACAGTCAAGCACACTGGTGTGGTTTGTAAAGGGACTGTGTGAGGTGGGGAAAAGGAAAGAAAATGTAAACCTACAAAAGCAATAGTTTGAGAGGTCCTAGTGCTGTACGGGCTACCAGTTAGCTGAGAATGAATTTTAGCACACCACAGAAGCCTGCATTCAAATCCTTAGATTAGTAGCAAATAAACAAATACAGCACAGAAAAGAGAAACAAAGAAACTGAAAGAAAGGCAAACCAGCACTTTGTTACAGAAATCATCTGCAGAGACAGAGGATGACTAGAGCTCTAAAAAAATCTCTTCTATCTAGAAGGCTATCTAGTCTTAAGGGCAAGAAAGCACACTTCCACAAAAGGCAATTGCAACAAACTTAAAAGCAGATAAACCTATGTGAAGATACCAAGATGATTTTTCAGATTACATACTCCTCCTTGGAACTCTAACTGTAGAGTTAAGCAGGTGAGTCAACCTCTGAACCTAATCAATTCTTGGTCTCTCCACTAAGACCATCAGCAAGGCAATCAATCACTGATGACAATTTCTAAGGTGTAAGTGTTCGAACATGGGCTAAATTAGTGTCATAGCCAAAAACAGAGCGGCAACACCACTTATTCATCAGTAACAACAGGAAAGATTTGAAAGGAAACAAGAAAGACGGCAGCTCTGTGATTTCTCCATCACCAACCGCATGCCTATTACAACTTCTAGTTAAAATTTATTATGCCCTTTGGTTGCAATGGCTTATCAAATGCAGAATATCAGGTGTTCCTTCTAAATTACACATAAGAACAACTGTAGAATGCAAATAGCGACGCACAATTTTAAAGAAAATGTATGTCAGATTATTTTCATCCTGTTCAGGAACACTCATTGGTCTACATCCAGGTAACTTTTGCTTTCATGTAAAATGCTTCAAGAACTTTCATGTAAAATACCTCAATCCAGATATCTCCTGTGGGGATACACAAACATTTTTTCTCAAATAATATATTAAAAAAAAAAAAAAAAAAGNTGAATCGAAGAATCATAGAATGGTTTGGAATGGAGTTGGAAGGGACCTTATTAGAGATCATCTAGTTCCAACCTCCCTGCTGTGGGCAAGGACATCTCCCACTAGACCACACTGCTCTAAGCCCTGTCCAAACTGGTCAGGAATGTTTCCTGGGACAAGGCATCCACAACTTCTCTGGGCAACTTGTGCCAGAGTCTCACCAACCTCACAGGAAAGAATTTTCTTCTTAGTATCTAAACTAAACCTGCCCTCTGTCAGTTTGAAGCCATTCCCCCTTGTCCTATCACTACATGCCCTTGTAGAAAGTTCACAGCTGTCACAGCCCCTTTAGGTACTGAAAGGCTGCTAAAAGGTCTCCTAGAAGCCTTCTCTTCTCCAGGCTGAACAGTCCAAACTCTCTCAGCCTTTGCTCATAGGAGAGGTGTTCCAGCCTTCTCATCATCTTGGTGGCCTCCTCTGGACTCACTCCAAACAGGTCCATGTCCTTCCTGTGCTGGGGACGCCAGAGCTGGATGCAGCACTGCAGGTGGGGTCTCACCAGAGCAGAGCAGAGGGGCCTGCTGGCCACGCTGCTTTTGATTCAGCCCAGGATACAACTGACTTTCTGGGCTGCAATTGCACATTGCCAGTCATGTCCAGCCTCTCGCCCACCAGCACCTCTAAGTCCTTCTCAGCAGGGCTGCTCTCCATCTGTTCATCCCTCAGCATTGACTTGATTGCCAATTCAAAGACAGAAGTGTTGAAGCTCTACAAAGTGCTGCAGAAATTTTGGTGCAGTACCTACAGCAGACTGCAGGGCATCATGTAATGTAAGAGACTGCTTTATTGTGTAAATCGAAATCCAACGCACTTTCATACAGCTGGATGTCCAGAATATTAACTAAAATCTCTCATATTTTGCATGTAAGTAAAATGCGAGGTATGTTCCACTGACTGACTCAATAAAATTGCAGAGAGCAAGTAAAACATTTTCTGAACCCCTTCAATATTCTTGGAATGAGCTTTCACAAACCCTGATCTAAAAAAGCGAGTTACACTAGAGCACACGATCAGCATACTACTACATTTGTAAACATTAATCTAAAAAATGTTTTATGCACATTATCGATTTGTAACATGATCAAAAATATACAACATACTTCAGAAAATAAAATATTGACCTTAATGATGGTAAAGTAAACACTGAAGATGTAACATAAAAAGCAAGTTCTTAGCAGCACTGTCAAGTTCAGCATTTCCTACAGAGATACCATGTGGTAAACCTAAATCAGAGTACCAGTGCAGTAGGGAAAAAGAGTTTTCCAGTAAATAAGGTTCCTGATCTGATTCCCACTTTACCTGTATTACCAAAGCACAAAGGAAAAGGTTTGATTAGTATCAAGTCAAAGTTGCAGCTAAAACATTACTTGGCCAGCTACACCCCAATGTGTGTATTTCACAGCACTTCACTGATAATGTATCTACCACAGAACATTAAAGATTAATTAACTCCTGATGAGTGCATTGAGATCTTTGGAAACACTACCTACTTTACCTATACTTTTCTTCGATGGCAAAACCAGTTTACAGTTCTAGTCTCTCTCCCTCACTCAGTTGCCTTCACATAAGCACTTGGGCAGCCACACTAAACTGAGTGACAGTAACTATCTGGGATTTTTAGAGTTCATTGTTTGTATTCTGTTTTATATCAGTAACCTGTTTACTCTGCAGCCTCACCAGCAACTGTGTAACTAAATATACGGGAAAAGAAATGTACAGGTGTGAGAAAGAAAGGAAGGGATGAGGAAGAATATATTTGATATCAAAAGACACATCATGTCTTAGCAGTCTCTGCCTTCTAATGTTATCTTCGTTTTCCTCATGTATAAATATTCATATCCCACAGTTTCAGGATATAGACTTCCACAAATGGAAATAACTGGGTATCATTAAGAGAAAAACATCATGTGCAGGCAGGCTCTTAATCTCTGCCACAGTCATTGCTGCAGTAACAGGAACTGGTCATAATAAAGGCCCAAGGCCACTGAGTACAACTTCCTCGGCATAATATCCATTATGCAGAATGCTAATGTAACCATTAAATCAGCATAGCCTATTTACTTCTTTTAACCCTTTTCCAAGAACACATTTAGCTTTGTCTATACATGTGCGTGTGGAGGGGGGCAGTTCTTGTATTTGCAGGAGAGTAGTGCCGTTCTTCTTTACACCTTTCAGAAGAAATAGGTGTAAAATGCTGGCTGTGACCTTCTGGCACAACATCTGCATGGACTTAGGACAGAACTCTGAGGAACAGAGTTCTGCACAGCAGATAGGGGTTTTTTGTACAATTTAACCCTAAGGTGCTTCCAGTGTAGAGGAAGAGACGCTAACGCCAGTAAGGGAAGCGTGTCTTAAGAGATGTTTCATTCTATTTCCCCTTATAAACAAGACAGTACAAACAGCACAGATCTGTAATGCCTAGATTTGCATTTTAAAACCTCGTAGAAATGCTGTTTGTATGCTTTTATACAGTAAACACTTAGATATTATCTCTTTGTCTCAACCACCTATTTATTAGGCACTGCAATTCCCTGCCCAGGCCTGCCGATCTCCGTGTTTTCATGGAATCATACCAAAAATCTATTCCCACCTAACTAGCAGGCAAACAAAACTAGAGGAACAATGCCAATTTCAGGTACCACAGAGACTCTTTTCTGCACTGACAAGCTTTGAATTCCTCATTTAAAAAACAATCCAGAAAAAATGTTGACTATAAATGTTTCCGTCTCCCTCTACGCATTATAAAGCACCGTGTCAGGGAAAAGACAAGCCCACCTTTAAGGTGTTGCTGTCCCAGATAATTGTGTTATTAACCTCCAGTTTAAAAACAGTTCTGTTTATGTATGAGTTTATGAATGCTCTTCTTTGATCTTTATTAACCCCTTGGTGGCTAACCCCAGGTTTTTGGAGGAAGCATTCTTTGAAGTGCTGGCATTCCAGGGCACACTGATACTTCAAAGAGGGCTCACTTAAGTACATGGTACAGTACTAATCATGTATTCTGCAACCGCTATCTTATCTCAGACTGATCTTATTTTGATCACTCTAAAATAAAACTGCACTTTCAAAGATGTCAACTTAAAACACAGTTCAATTTGTGTTGCGTTTCTGTCAAGAATAATTATAAATTAACTGAAATGAAAACTACTCCACTTTTCTACCAGAAGTTAACATGAAAACTTTCTTCTGGCTTTCAGCAAAAATTAGTTCAGACATGATTCAGACACGGAAGAATAAATGTATAGCAAATCTGCAGCTGGATGCTTTGGCTTAGTTGCTCATAAATCTTTGCAGATCTCACACATCCTACACCTGATTACAGTCAACAACATTTGTTTTTCAAAGTGAACTATAGTTCACAGAGATCCATAAACCACTATTCATATCGAAAATAACAGTAACTACCATAATATACAAAAAATAGGTATACACTGCATCTCACTAGAGGGTTTTTTTGCTGTTTGTCCAATAATGAGGGAATTTAGTAAGCAGTACTTGGTCACCCCTTCCTTGCCAAAATGAACAATGCAGTATAAGAATAAAGGTTGGAGGATATAATATGATAAAGGAGCCAGCTCAATCTCTATCAATCTCAATCTACTTAGCCATTCCTGCTGGTTCTGATGCTTTTACCTTAAGCACATGCATAGGAAGTACCTATGTATTTTCTCACTAATTACAGCATCAGCAGATTTTTCTGTGAGGCATAATGTACATGGAAATATTACGACTCAGAGTAATTCTTTCAGTAGCTTGAAATCTGAGATCATAATCTTTCAGCATTTGTGGATATACAGATCAGTTTTTGACCAAACCAAGAAAATCTTCTCAGTTCCATTATTTTGTTTGTACATTGTTCTGACCCCAGAAGTATTAAACACAGGAATTACAGTAAAGCTTTACCCCAAAAAAATCTTAGATTTGACCTGGCCCAAACATTTCAGCTTCACTACCGTCTCCTCTAGAAGAAACAGGATGGAATCACATTCCCATATATCTATACTTTAAGAGCTGTGGCTAACCTGTATCCTTTTTTTATAGCTCTCTTAACAGCTGGATACTTTTCTTGCTTCCATAAAAATGTAATAGTGCACCCCTCTGATTCAAGAAATACTTTTCTGCTCTACGTTCTTCTACAGGAAGTTATTTTTTT
The DNA here is from genome assembly GCA_013399855.1 of Oxyruncus cristatus. Taxonomy (NCBI): domain Eukaryota; kingdom Metazoa; phylum Chordata; class Aves; order Passeriformes; family Cotingidae; genus Oxyruncus; species Oxyruncus cristatus. The sequence continues at coordinate 1,532,277 of VXAY01002314.1, forward strand.
TTCTCTTTTGTATATATATATTTCCAGAGTCCTCTGCCAGAAAGATCTAAAGTAACTGGGGGGGAAGGGGTTTTTGTTTGATTTTTTTTTTTTTTATTTTGTTTTGTTTTGTTTTTCATTTGTTTTAGGTTAAAATCATTATCTATTAACTAAATCAACTCAACAATTCAACAACCACCACAGAGAGGAGGGTTTTTTAACACAGAATAATAAAGAGAAGAAAGACCTCCCTGAGGTCTCTAAATGCGTACATACCAAAAATGCATATATATATATATATATATTTTATCTTTTTATTGCGGACAGAATTTGAGTGCATCGGGGGAGATAAGCATACTCCACCTTCAACCTCTTGCTTAATCACAAATCAATTTGAACATACTTGTCCCTCTGCTTTAAATTATGTTAGGTGGAACAGGCAACTCTCTCAGGTCCACTGCATGTTTGGCCTCTGTTAAACAGCGTCTTGGAAAAGGTATTACCAATTCACTTTGCAGGTTAGGATGTTAAAGCCTTAGAGACACCCAGTTTCAACATTACCTGCATTTCTCCTACTCTCCAATAACTAAAACTAAAGCTTACCAAAAAAAAAAAAAAAATCCCAATCAAAATCTTAAAAAAAATCAATTATTATTTCATTTGAGGACTAACACTTTTGTCCAAGATTTAATTCCAGATTTAAAATCTGAGGAGGGCAAAATGTGGGAAATGACTTCATTGCGTGATGATTGCAGAAACACATGTAAGAAAGAGTTCAAATAACTGCAAACATTGTACCACGCTCTGAGACAGGAAACAATAAGCACAAGGCAGCAAGACCACTAAGAAGCACATGGAGCAAGACTCCTAAGTGTTACCATACCAGCACAGCATACTCAGGAAACAACAACAGGACTCAAATACCTTTCCTTTCAAAGGGTTTAACTTAGCAAATACATTTCTCCTTTGAAAGCCTTGCAAACTGTCTCGGAAAAATAAAAACACAGCGCTGAATTATGATGAAGAACCCTTTCCTGGACCACAAAAAGAATACTGTACTTACTGAAGGTTTAAATAAAGGAAAAAGTAGCCTGAAAACACACCTTCTCTTCTATTGTATGTGATCAACAAACCAGGAGGCAAAAGGCTGGCAGTTAAGAGGCACTGCAGAGGAAGGCAAGTTCCAAACAGTTACCCGACAGAGTCTGCATGTGAAGACGCTGCCTGCGAACTGCCCTCGGCAAGGTGGTAACCATCAGATCACACCAAGCTCTCTGCAGAAGGTGTAAAAAATACTGCTGCACAGTCTGCCACAACTCCAGGTAATACAGCACCAACACTACACACAGAGGATGGAGAAGCAGCAGGAAGGTACAGATGTACAGGTCTACACAGGTAGGAAAAAAGACTCCCACAGTGGGGAGCTGATGTTGGAGAATAAGTTAAAAAAACATCAGTCTCCATTTGGAAAGGTGAAAGTGTATATTTGGGGCTCCTGTCAAGAGGTAGGGAGACACTTCATAATTGTTTTTTTCTGAGCACAACCATCACTGTCCTCCTATATTTGGATAAATATGGTACTATTTTATGCCTGATTACTCAGTGCTAATTTGAGCTCTCCTAAATATCTGCAGCTTTAATTACACCTCCTATCAAAACTAGCTTAAGCTACTGAACTGCCTCTTGAGATCCACTGATGACCCATGGGTCACAAAGGTTCTGAAGACAGTTACCACTCCCCTCTGAAAAGAAGCTACATTAATAAAAGAGAAGTGCAAAGCCGTCCTTATTAATGTCACAGAAGTTACCAAAGGACTACTGGCACTAAAGCCTGAGCAGTGTTAAGAGCGTTAAACCACCCAAGGTTCTTTTAATATAGTAATTCAAGGGCTTAGTCCTGGATAAAAGCTTGCACATTGACACATCAGAAACCACTGAGAAGATGTAAACCTCTTTTCTATAGCTACTTTAAGAGAGAAATCTAGCAACAGTTAACTTGGTAATGAACACTTGGACTGAGCAATACAAGAGACATTGTAATATTCTTTCCTCCACATATCCTGGCTTTATGCTCAAGACTAAGAGTGTTAGCATTTAAATCCAACATTATAGAACAGGATTGATAACAAAGAGTGTAAAATGAAAGCTTAAGAAGGCAACAAACCAGGAAATGTTTCCTGTTTCATTTCAGTGATTTAAACATGACATCCACAACTTCTTTTCCCCTCCGTGTCAGCATCCATAGAGACACATGTTTAAAAGACAAAGTTTCTTCTTCAGGGTAGCTATTAACTCTCTTGACAAGGCTTCCAACTTCTCTCTCTTCACCTAGCTAATCCTTCACTTGTTTTTAAGACAAATTCACCAAAACCCCCCAAACCAAACCCAGGAAAACCAGACAACCACACCCTACCAAAAACAGTAGGAAAACCAACATACCTCTTTGGGCTTTTTCCTCACATTGAAATAATTTTCTTTAAGCAGTGCTTCTCAACACAGCAACCCCAGCAAGGAAGGGAACAACTGCACACAACATTGTCATTCGTAACAGGAAATAATAAGTCCTATGCAGCAAAGAATCCCTGTCTCACAGCCATTCTGCACCACTAAGAAACACCCCGCTCAGAGGGGAGGACTGAGGGATCTGGACTAAGTCACACTGGACTGCACACAAACTGCACCACTCCAGTGGTGCCACCAACCACTCAAGGTTGTCCTCCAGCAGAGGTGGCACATGAATGACCCCACTGGACAGAAAGAACCTTTTCTCACTAAAAGTCTAACCTGAAATTCTGCATCCCAAAATGTCAGCAGAGGCTTAAGGAAGAGTAAGATCCATCCGACCATGTACAACTTCCCCCCTAACACTGCCAGTTTCCAACTATTTTCAGCTCAGGGGATTTCCTGAGTCTAATGTGGTTTGTCTATTTATACTCCTTCTTCCTCCTAATGTATTTCTCTCCTCTAAGTACTCTTCCACAGTGGAGACACACTTCAAACAAATCCAGATATCACTGGCCTCAACCCCCAAGTTGGTAAGAATTCTGCAGTGAAAAGCAAAAAGCTGGAACTGTGCCCATTTCTGGGAATTTCTGTTCTAATGTGTCACTTCAGCATCAAGGTAAAGAGCTCTCAGTGGCACAGGCAAACCTCAGTTTCTGGCCTACAGATTCCATCTGTGTGTTTATAAATCAAGTATCTGTACAGCATGTGATATTGCTGATATTCACAAAATACTATAGATGGGACACCAAAAAGGAAAATCCTCCTGAACTCCTAAAAAATCTATATTCCCTGTATCTGGAATGCAAATGTGAGAGCAGAACAGTTCTCTGTAACAACTGTACAATTCTCCACATTTTTTGCTGGACATGTTAATTCTTGTTTTATGTAAATTCTTCAGAGAAGACTATTTAGGACCACACCACTGTTAAATTATTGTGCACATACTTATAAGCATAATTTAGGTACACTGCATCATAATGCACATTTTCTGCCTTGAACATAATATCCCTCCTGCATATATAAACTGTATCTGTAGTCACACCTTTCTGCATTATTCAGCCTTAGAAATAATCATGTATTATCACAGCTAAACTAAGCTAACTTCTTCCTTTAGTAGCCTAAGATGAAAAAATGAAAGAACTCAAACATTTTGATACAATATATAATACAATTTCTCCAAGAAACCTTGTTTACAAAGTTTGTTAAATCCATGACAGAAAACACTTTTAAAGAGAAATCATGGTAAAAGAACGGAAAAGCATGTTTTTTGTGCAATTAGTTTCTCTACTGACAGAACAGTCAATTCAGACTGACACTTAAAATTGAAAAAAGACTGTTTCATTTCATCATGAAAATTGAATGTTTTCACTTCCCTTGTCAAAATAAAAAGCCCATATATTTTGTAAGAGATTTCAAGGATAAGATAAAATGAGAAGTTTTCCATTGCTGTAAAAACACTAATGTTTTCAGAAGAGAAACTATGCTTTCTCATTTCGGGAGGAAGATGAATGCAGTTAGTAATGAAATGAACAGAGCCCCAGAAAGAATAAAAATCATTAATTTACATGCAAACCAGTTTGGGGTTTTTTTTAAGTGACTCATGAATATTAATTTGAAGTGTTTCAAGTACTGAATATATACACAGCTACTTGTACTACATTTTTCAACTAAAAATTAAGAATAAAGCAATGAAAACAATGGCAAAAGGACTCAAATAAAACCTGATCTTTTGCTAAAACTTCTCAAGGTCACAGGATTCATTTTCAGTATCATGCACCATTAAAATTTACTTTGTTGTACCAGTCACTAAGAGGGATAGAGAATATGGTTTTCACAAAAGGGATGGCTTTCATCTAGACTTTCACCCTCTTTATAGGGAATAACTTTGCTAAACTTTGGAAATGAAATACACGTGTGAAGCTACACGGGCAAGCAGCAAATCACAGCAATAGCTACAGATTACTTACCAAACCATATGATAGAAGGAACCAATCTTTGATACTAATCGTTGCAAGATGGTATTTTCCCCAAAAATTTCCCAAGAGGGAAGGGGACAGTGAGAGGAGCACAGACAGATTGACAATCATCACAGAGATTACAGCACCCTGTACAGGATTTGGAGGAGAAACGAACACATTATCAAATGTACCTGATTCTTCTTTTTATTCTGTGACATGGATTCAATGGTTTTTTAATGTTTCATAGAGAAGCTGGTTTGCGGGTAATTCTACTTGCCCAAAAGTCTACCAGCATATAATTCTAATTTCTGTTTATTATATTTTAATGATTTGCATAATTTTAATATATTTCTCTGAATGGTTTTCTCTCTCTTTCTAAAAAACTTCCTCTGAAATGGCCACTCCAGAAAGACAGAGTCATTGGGACAAAGAAAGTTCCAGTTGCCTTTCACCAGCGCTTTCTACATCCACAACAACATCAGCAGCACAAAGGAGGAAATTATTTCATCCAGATACAGAAGAGACAAAAGAGCCTACAAGGCAACAAAGAAAGCATCTTGATATGGAAGCCATGGAAGATAAAAATGTGAGAGGGGAGGGATTACATGTGCATGATCTCCTGGAGATCAAGCAGAGTAAACAGGAGAAAGTGGGGAAGCAGTTGGAGAAGAGGTAGAGAAGGGGGGCCATAAAACCAGGTCTGGCTGAACAAAAACCAGGGAAAAGTAAAAGAAATCTGATGAAGAATTAATGAGGACAGAAAACGCAGGCAGGCAAGAGCAGAAAGAAAGCTGGGGGGAGAATATTTCTTCTATAATGTCTTTATTAGGACAATACAGGTGATCCTGATTCTCTCGCTCCCTGAAAATGAGACCTCATAATTTTATACTGTCCTACACTATTAGTCTGGTGCTCATTTGCTATTTTTCAGAAGAGAGGGGGTGAAATACCGTGTGTATGTGTATATTGAACACTTCCAAAATTTCCCTGTCATTAAGTAATCTTGCAGGTGCTCCTTAAAATGGCAAAGATCTCAATCATAAAAGTTATGTCTCACCCACCCTACCATCAAACAAAAATTAAATACAGCATTACCGACTCAGTTAGAGTCACATCTTAGCATCTTCAGCAGCAGTAGCAAAGGCTTCATGGAAGTTAACCAATTAATTAATACAAAATACATCAACTTTTTAATGATGTCACTAGAAGGTTCTTCAAGCAAGGACAGGTAACACAGCTTATGTTGCCTTTTAATGTTCGAATCAGTAGCCTGCTGCCATAACCTGACCCACACTGCAGTAAGGCAAAGGCAGAGAGTGTTTTTAGGAATACAGTGCAGAAACAGTGAAAAAAAACCCAAACCAGCCAAACACAAAACCCTTTAAAATGACTTATGAGGGCTACAAAGCACATTAGTATGGGTATTAGATAGAACTGTAAGTCCCAGTTTGCAGTTTTGATACGGCCTTTTTTTCAGCTGTCCTTAAAATGACAATCCCTCAAATATTTATTTTTAAGAGTGCATCAAGGACTAGTACACATCAAAGTTGAATGCTACAGTTTTCTTATTCTTTAGAAGTTCAGGAACAAAAAAATATTTGCCTTCCTAGGGTAGAGAGGGTACTCATGGAGGTTATTTGCTGTGTTCATAATTTAGAAAATATTGTTTCAGTAATCAAACTTTAACACTGCTACTTAGAACCAAAGACCATAACAGACTTAGAACAAAATTCACAGATACGAACAGCACGATAAACCCAGTGATTAACTCTTTGGGATTTTGATGTTTTGGTTTTGTGTTTGGGTTTTTTGATAAATATATATATATATATAAATTATATATTCCTTTATTTAAAAAGAAAAAGTATCCTTGCAATGCAAGTACTACTGTA
>VXAY01002314.1:1538668-1551147 GCA_013399855.1 Oxyruncus cristatus
TAATACAATGTAACCCACAAACATATGCTTTGTGTTTCTAAGCATCGTTAATAAGGAAGTTGCCTTAAAGCCCATTCGAGTAACGGGTCAATATTCCTAGATCTGACATACAAAAGGACTTCTAAAACCAAGCTTGTCAATTTTTTTTTGTTTATTTTATATCTATTTTTGCTCTTGTTCACCCTCCTTTGAAGTTAGTCTTCAAAGCTTCAATATCAATCGGAATGCAGCATTAAGGATTTTACGACACTGTGCTACTTAAACTTTTATTGTTTTGTTGTGAAATCATAATCAGAAGGATTAAGATCTTGTATTTGGTTTTTTCTTTCCTTTTTTTTTTTTTTTTTTAATTTCCAATTCCAACATGCCATAAATCTGTAGCATGCCCCTTTCAGTCTTCCAGCACGGACAAAATAATGCAGTTTACACTTAAACATGCTCAAGAAAAAAAAATTAACATTCTTTATCATTTCCTAGCAGAGACAGCTAATACTCTCAGGCTACATTAATAGAATCTTTCTGCCATTGTAGAAAGTTTGATAGCACTCTTATTTCAATGTCTGAATTTTTCTCCTTTTTTTGACAAAGACAAATGATTGCCATCAATCAAGATCCAATCGGGTATACAGAGAGTCAAGCAAATGCATCACTCTTTACTGGTTTTCCTGCTATTTGTGCAGGCTTTGCTCCATATTATTTTATAGAATGATCAAAAAAGCAGCCATAAGATAGATCATTCACACCCACTGTAAAATTAACTTTCATGAATAATGAGAGTTTTAAACCTCAGATAATGTATATGTTATACAGAAGATATTGCTGGAGTTCATTTCTGGCTGGAGATTATGTAAATGATACTATATGACCTTTATCATTACAAACAGGACATGCAAAACACATATTATTTCATACATCATTCTAAAGCAAGTCAGAACCTAAGGGAGAATCAGTCATTTATAATGTTCATGGTGAAGTGCTAAGGTTGCAAGAAAATTATATGAAGCACTTGTGATATTTTTGACTACTCCTTCCCCTTAACCTGTTACTTATGTGCTCTAAAACATAGCAGAAATAACAAAAATTAAGTTTATCCCCCCTGTTTCTTTACAAGAAAATTAGTATTTTGGTTTTTGATAGAAACATTTATCTCAAGATTAAATTACGCTGATAATATCCACTTATGTCAAAGTCAACGATATTAACAGTAATACATACAGCTCTATTTCTGTAATGGATGAGTAAGTAGTTCAATTGTTTTTATAAAAACAATATTTTACATCACTTTCCTTATGTTATTTCCTTATTGCTGAACAATAAGCCAAGCAAAGTTAAATTGCTTAAAGATTTCCTTAAGATAAAAGGTACCCTTGAAGGCCAGAGAGTTGATGCACATATGGAATCAATGACGAACTCTAGGAAAGATCTAGCAAACCAAGAAACCCTCAGACTTCTCTTTTCTGCACCAATGAGGAACAAAAAGAGTGTGGAATGTGTTTTAAATTTTGAGACTTACACTGCCTTTAAGTTTAAGGGCATTTATAAAAATATCCAAATAAATCTATTTATACAAAATTATATATAATTATTTACATTTATACGCATTGAAATATCAAATAGCCATCAAAGAAATTTCTATTGCCAAAACAACAATCCTTTGGTATCAGCAAGAAAAAAAACTGAAAAATTCAGTTAATTTGACTCATATTACTCTCATGTCATGAAGAATACTATGCCACAGAGTTTACCAGTTCTTAATTCCCAGTATCTTTCTTACTTACAAACCTTGTCTACCAGTTCTTTCATCCAACACTAACAGAGTCATATCTTTCTGACAGAGAGGTTCAGCAGCTTCTGCTGATCTACTGGATCACATCACAGCTTTAGATGCTCATCACACACCGAGCTTCACATAATGGCAAGAGAGGAATTAGTTTCATCCCTGATTTATTTCACACTCTTGTACCGCTTCTCCAGTAAGTACACTTGTAACACTTGTCCTTAAATCTCCAGAGTCTTCAGCTGCAATGGAACTATTCCCCCTGTTACTTGGGTGAACAATCCCTTTCACTGCAGTCACCTGAAGGACATAAAGAAGGCTAGAAAAAATGACTGCAGTTTTCAGAAAAGAACATCAGAGATAGTACAGAACCCAAATGACACTGGGCATCCCATCTGACTTCTCACAGACGGTCACCGATAATGTATTTCTCATCTCAGTACCAAGTAGGAAACCTTGGACTCCAAAGAGAATTGGTAAGTATCCAGAGAAACACTGGAAGTCAGCTGAGGTTTTACTCTTAAATACAATGTACTGCGGCAAGACAACATGAAAACCTGGCAGAGGACACCTATTATTTTAATCTCTTCCGTGCCTCAGTTTGCCATCTGTTAAATGGGAATAATTATGAGTCACTGTAAAAAACTGCTCTGAAGATTTGTGAAGCCAGATGCTGTAACAGAATCACCACTCTAGAAAAACGCACTGGCTTCTATATTCATATAGAATATAAAACTACTTCACAGTGTTGGAACCTTGACTCAAAGTGAAGAAGAAAATTTTACCTCAGCAAGCAAGAGCTGGGCTACTGACTGAAATCCAAGTGAAACAACATTTGAACAGCTGCTTAGCAGTTGTTGTTCTGTATCCTAAATGATACAGTGCTCTCCAGAAAGAAACAGGATGAGATTCTCCAATTAAAAACTACTTCATAATACATACGGGGTCAAAATAGGGTTATATAAGTAATATAAGTTCTGACCTGCAGTAAGCTTTTGAGCTCTTAACCTGTTAACTTTAACAACTCTGTTAACATAGGGCACTGAGGTGAGGAATAGATGCATCTGTTACCTGTCATCCTCCCGCTGGAGAGACATAAAAGAAACAAAGGCAGGAAACAGAAAAGGTGGGAAATAATAGAAATTAGCTATCATCTGAAAAACCACAGGCAGCTTAGATTTTGTAGAAATCATCCCCAACAAATCTGCTTTATGAAAGAAGATGGCTGGATGAATTTTCTTATAGAATACTTGCTGCCTGTTTAAGGGAGCAGTTGCCTGCAGCCATCCCGATCTTTGCGTGTGTCATTTTTTAAAACAAATTTGTACAGCAATGTCTTCAGAAGGGTCACCCCAGGGCAGACACCTCTGTGTGATACTCAGAATTTTAGAACTGCAGCTGAACTGCTGTGGCTCTTCTACCACACACTTTGACAGGACAACACCCTTTTTGAGCCCACCTGAGAGTCACTGAGAAGTTCTGTCCTAACAGACTTCCCAACAGTATTCCCAACACATACACACAGCCACAATGCAATTCAGCAAAAACTGTAAAAAATACCATTTACATGTCAAAGTACTCCGTAGCCTTATCACATAAAATCTTACAGCTGCATTTTCAGGCTAATACACACAGTTTATACCTGCATAATTAGAACAATTTTAGTATTTATTATACACCCAAATGTAGGTAGTTTTCCTTTCTCCCCTTCCCTCAGCGACAATTCTTTCAGTACTTACGTGATACAGGTATCTTTCAAATCATCTTTCTCTGAAGTCTTTGCTTTAATCAGCTGTTATTTTCACCCCCATTTCATATCCCCCATTCTCCTCTTGGTCAAGAGGCCTTCTGGCCACCTTCCCACCCCTTCCCACCACGAAGGGAATGCCTTCACACACTTCTTCCCTCTTTCCTTGACATTTCTTTCAAAAATCTAAATGGCACTGTAAAGTTGAGTAGTAGAGGCAACACAGTACAGCAACATGGTATTTATGATGCCACTGATTACTTTTCTGCTTGTGTTTTACTAGGTCATTTAAAGCCAACATACGTGCTAATAAGACACCAAAATTTCCACATATCCCTCATTTTCCCCTCTCCAGTTTCCTAATTACCTCTGAGATATTAGTGTTCTAATTAGTCACGGCTATCATGCTTCTCCATAAAGCAACTTCAGCCCCTCCGGAAGAGCTGCAGTTGAATTTGTGGACACATCATTTACCTTGACCAGCAACACCCAAAGAACAAAGCCAGGGGAAGAAAAACAGAAAACTCTCTTCAGTGCTAAAAAGCAGAGTCAGAGTACAGACCAAATAGTGAGAATTGCATTACGTAGTCTAAGTATATTTTAATTCAACCACTGTGGGAGTAAACAGAACACATTCTGTTGTCTTCCTTTACTTGTCTTCCTTCTCCCAACCGTGTTCTGAATGCGTAAGAGTAGGTGTATCTCCAAAGCATAAAGCATTAACATAAATTGGGTATTTTCCCTTCACTTCTCACATGCAATTCTGAGAAAATATCCTGTTTGCATTAGCTAGAAAAAAATGCAAATATCCCTTCAAAGATAAAGATCTGAATCATTTTCCAATACATGCATCTAAAATAAAAAAAAACCCCAAACTAAAACTAAAAATGGAGTGCAAAAGACAAAAGAAGTAAAAATAACGAAAACAATCAGTCTTACATCTGAGCTATATTTTTTATTTCTTAAAAATTTCTTCATATTCTCCTTTTTGCTAGCATCCTAAATCTTTAGTGGACCATCAGATAATTTCTTAATATATTAAATGCCTCATAATTATATATATATATTTAATACTATCATACCATTGCATAATTTATTTAAGAGAAGTTGTGCAGAATTTATCTTGCCCATATTATAAACTTAGAGTCAGTAAAATAAGAGATAAATTAAAGGTAACTATTTGTGTGTTTTGTCTTTGAATTGTATCAAAATATCCCTGTTCCTCAGCTTGAGCAGATCAAGGCATCAAGATGTTCCAATGCAAGATAAAAGCACATTAGATTTAAAAGCATGGTTATCTGAAACAAAATTGGCCACACAGCACGAAACAAATTAATGATGTCATGTAATGACAGTATGCTCCAGCCAATTTACTACTTTTTTTTTTCTTTTTGAAGGTCTTGCCTTCTACTGTTTAAGGAAGAAAAATTTGTACAGTCATCAGTTCTGTTCAAATGAAAAAGCTCCAAAGCCTAGGCTCTTACACAGAAAAAAACCCACAAAAATAATTTACATGGTAAATTATAACATACTTACAGGACCAACTGAGTGCAAAAGTTACCTTGGTCAGGGAGAAATGCATGAGAATTCAATGTCTGGCTTGTTCTTCAACCAAAACAACTTTTAGATTGATGTCTAACAGCACATTCTACATAGAGTAAAAACAGCAGTTTATATTTCTCAGTACTTGCTTGCTTCCTTGTTTATATATTTCAGATTTTTGACCAAACAAAAGATATGTAATGACTTAATCCCGAAAACACTTCTCAAATGGTACTATGTGTATATCACGTAATTGAATCAATAAATTTTCATGGCCCAGTGTTTACCTTTCGCTGCAGAATGAACTGTAGTACAAGAACTGGTTACAGCCATTATACTGCTAATGTGGCAAATACTATGGAGTCAGTTTGAGTAAACTCTACAAGGTTACAAGGTCAAAATAAAAGACTGCATAATTTATCAGATCAGGCAAATCATTTTGAAAGTACAGAGTTAAGTGCGGCATTAGCCTGAGATTACCGCCTTCCATGAATAAAGGTTAGAATCAATGTTTACTCAGTCATACTATAGATGGCATGTCCTGTATAAACTTCATTCATTTAAAGAAACCCTTCCTGACACTGTCACTATTTAAAACAGTGGAACATAAGTAATACACGTTGGTCTTTCAGGATTACTATCCCAAACCATCTAACATTGTTGATCTTCGAAAATACCAAGTCCTAGATTATTAAAAAATACCTCAAGCACCACTAATGCTTGCAGTGTTTTTCTTCCACAAGAAGAAAGTTTGTTGGCAAGTTTAGCCTCAAAAATAACACAATTACAATATTTTATATGTGAAATAAGCTTACTAAAATATGCTGTGATATGTTTTCATGGCATATAAACAAGGGAAAAAAAAAAGGAAGCCGGCATGAAGGTCACCTAAAACCATTGGCATTTCTTAATTTTTTTGCCAAATTTTACTGCCAGTCTCAATTTCTGACCACTTCTAGCTTTGCCCTCAGCAAACACTCATGTCTTCCTACAGCTGTTTATCAGCTAAAAATTGAGCATAATTTTAACAAGATTAACTCTGTGGGGAACAGAGAATAGAAAAGCAATAAAATCAATTAAAATGGTGAGAATTGATTCTGTGAATGCACAAAACCTCAACTGTTTTAAACTGCTGTTTTTTTTTTTTTCCCCGGACTGTTGGTTAGTTGAAGGTATGCAAGTAGAAGACCAGTGGCACTTGAACTAGTATTTCATCCTCAAATTCATTAAAAAGGAAATCTATGGAGAACGCTTAAACATTTGCATGTTAAAAGGTGAAAATGGAAGGCAAAATGTGTTTGGGCACGAAAATAGGAAAATATTTTTAAAAATAAGCAGCAATACTAGGGAGACTGAAATGACAAAAGTCTACAATATTCGTGTCTACAGTAAGGAGAACACTAATCAGCCTCTATTTCACAGTCAAAGCAGTTTGGATTCACTTACAAAGAGGAAATTCAAGCGTATATATATTGTGTCAAGGTAACCTCTCCATGGAGCAGCAGAGGGCCACGCATGACTCAATTCCCTGTTCTCCTCAATGCAGTACTTAACTCCTGAAGAAATACTCTCTTGTGGGGGACACCACTGCAGTGTACCTTACAAGAACAAAGGAGACACTCTGGCAATGCCTAGGAAAGACACACATCATGTTTTGGCTAGTACTCAAACTCTTATGCTGACTGTCTATTCGTGATTTGGCCAGTCCTTCACATGTGTAGGTAATAAGAGTTATCTACCAAAATTTAATAGAATATGATGTTAACAGCTTGTTTGCATGTAGTATTCCTCAGCAGTAATTTATCTTATTAATATAAACATGATCTGTAATTCATACATACCGATGAACTGCAACATCATTTAGAACCATCAAGACTGCCACTAGAAGCACACATTTTATTTCGTATATGAATGATAAATAACTAAAGTTCTCAAATGGAAAGACTTGGCATTAGCAATCAAATGAAGCAGACAAAAGTATCAAACTACTCCGCTATTCAAACCCAGATGGACATTAGCACCGAGCACGCAGAGATCACAGCTAAACTTGGTTTAGCAATCTGTAGAGAGGCAGGGATGAAAGGCTTGCCCTGAAACCTAAATCAGTGTGTAGCTCCCCAAAACACAGCATGCAGTATACAATAACTGTATAATAACACAGTACAGCAGCTCCCAAACACTGAATTTGGTATCACTGACCATGACTTCTTTCGGATGCTGGATTTGCTGAATTGCTGTGTTAGTGTGACAGGAACACACAAGTTCAGAAACCAACAGTTTTCGGTTTCCATGTTATCTACACCTATTCTGCCAACAAGAAAGTACCCAGGGTACAATAATTCAATTGTAGTTCATAGCTATATACCTACTTTCAATAACGAAAAGACTGTTCTTCAATGGGACTGTGTTTACGATTACCTTTGAAGATATTCGGTGTCCAAAGCCAGCAGAAAATGACACCAGTGAGCAAACTCCTGTATCACAAAGATAATAAAATCCCAAACATTGCATTTTTTCCCAGAGTTCTGCTCCTCTAATTACACATATGCAATATATACTTTTCAAGTGAAAACAGGAGGTACCAGAAGGAAGAAATTATGGTTATTTGCATAAAATAGTTTTACAAGACGTGATAAACTGCTACTTTTATAAGAGCTTACCAGGACTATCAGGGAAGAAAGAAATCTTGTTTATTATGCTAGAATAGAGAAATAAATCATTTCAGACATCTAGAATGCCACCACTTTAAATTAGTGTATTTGGTGAATTTAACATACAGAACCATATTAACTATATCATCTCAGATACTCTCATTACACTTTCTACTCGTTGAGAGAATAATGATTAATTGCACAAGAAAGTTGAACAAATAAAAAAGGAAAGGCAACACTAAAAATAGGAGAAGATAAGAAGTAAAAGAAGAAATGAATTAAAGAATGACACATTATCAGAAAGTTGAAGAATGACCAGTCCCAGAAAGTTTCCCTGTACCTCTTCAACTACTCTAATACGAACTGTGGGAGGAAAAAGACATTCAGGGAATATGATGGAAATGTGGTGTTGGCAAACGATTCATAGTTACAGCAGACAGATGTATCAGAAGACTAAGAAATAACCAAGTTCAAAAGAAACCCAATGGGATTAAGGATATGGGTCAAAGAGGGAAAGAGGGATTAAAGAAGAAACATGCCAGAAAGAAAACCTTTACACTGAGCAGCAACAGAAGCAAGGAAAGAGAACATGCCCCTGAGCAACATTGCTTAGCTGCCTGAAAAGAAAACCAGCTTCATTCGTCTGGGATTTCCTCTCATCAGATAAAAGTGACAGTAGCAGTGCAATCTGATTTTTGTATATAAAGGCACTCAAAAGATAACTATGCAAAGGAGAAACATCTGCTCAGCATGCAGCAGACCACCTCTACTCTGGCAGGGGAAAGGTATGATGGGCAAAGGACAAGAACATCAGCAACAGCTGCGATCACTGCAGACTGGAGAGGCTCAATTATCTCTCCTCTAATCACTGTCTCACCCCTGTTAATAGGTACTGTGTGACAGGCAAGGGCCTATAGGTAAGGGGTTATATAGGGGCAAAAATTTTTGAGGCTATTTTTTAACAGTTTGGAAAAACATTTCAGTAGTCATGCCACAGCCAGGAGGCTGTATGTATTCCATATATATATGTGGAATACAGAGACCTAGTGAAGAGAAATTAAGTGTAAATCCTGTTCTTCTATTGGACTGTTCACAAGTAATAAAAAAACCCCCAGGGCAAGGGGGGGGGGGGTAAAGAATATTTGAGATTTGCCAGAAATGTAAGCTTTCAGGTCAATTTGTGATGAGTTCAAAAGAATACTGAAAATCTCAAACACTTCTAATAAAAAGCTTGAATTAACAATGGATATAAGGCACATCCTTTGATTATTACTGCAAAACATTTTTAAAAATATGATTTATTTACTTGTAAGTCATCTCTGTGCATTCCTCTCAAGACCAATACAAAGTACAGAAATAATTTTCTTGACTAGTTTATCTCTCAGCATGACTATTTTTCAGGCTTTATAAACTAGCAAGAACAATTTAACAAAGAGTGGAGAAAAAAAAAAAGGAGTTCATACTTCTAAAATGTACATATAACACAGTTGCATGAACTGTGTATCCAAGTGAGCCTCAATTACTGTCTGATCTATTTTAACTTCATTTGCAAGCTATTTGGGATACAAAAAAGATGATCTTCATATTTTGCTCAGAGTCACCCCATGGGATTGTAACTAGAACACTAAATAAATAACTGGAAACAATTCTCTTTTACACTCACTCATTATTTAAAACTGGCAGAAACCAAATTAATTTTTTTTTCAAAAATTCCAGGAATTTCTGGAATAAAATTAGACTTTTTAAAAATTAACATCTCCTGCAAAATAAAATTACATTCAAAAAAATCTGTTTAAATCGGGGAATTCAATCCTTCTTGACACGCTAGTTGAAAAAAAGCCATTTCAAAATCAAAAGAAACATTCTATTCCAAAAGTACAAAAACTGTACTTTTAACCAAATCAAAACGTGTTTCTTGTCCTTTGCACCAGGAAAAAAAAAAAAACAAAACAAAAAAACAAACAAAAAAAAAAATCACAGTTGCCTTATTTCATTCCAAAATTCCCAGTAGCTCTAACATCAAGTGCCACGGCTTTTATGTTTCCCCTGCACCGGACTCCAAAACGCCCCTCCTGCCCACACATTTACAGGGTTCACACAGTGCTCCAAACGCAGCTCAGGCACGTGCCATGCTTTGCTCAGTGTATTTTTAGAAGAGCATCTTGCAGAATATACTGCCTGTGTATTCCTGGTACCAGATCATAAAGAAAAAACCTTCAACTGAAGCCTAGATATTAAGCTATGCAATTTATGGCAAAGAACAGGATGCAGTCATCTAAAATACTTGCCAGTGTATGGGTAGCAGCCCAAAACAGTATTTTAGAGTCTGCTGGTTTAAGTCTGTGTTCACTGTTCTTTCAAAGTCATCAGGCAGCAGTGCTCTAACACTGGAAATAGCCTAATAATGCAACTTCTCGCTTTGCTAGCAACATGCTGGGTAAAAAAACATACATTTAAAGCTCTCACTGATTCTCCAGTTCTGAATGAAGACACTGAATTTGTGCTTTTCTAGAGAAACTGCAATCTGTAGGAACGTCTTCACTACATCCACTGAACCCTTGTGGCTGATCTTTCAGGAGTGTGATGACACCAACGATCAAATTATTGTCTTTTGGAATAAACTCCATATTGCTAAAATAACGCTTTGAAGTAACCAGTAATATAATTGTAATGTATTTAAGTGGATTCCAATTTTGTCATAAAATACGCTAAGCACCTTGCAGTGCTGCCATGTTGACTTTAAGTAATATCAAATTTCTCAGTGTTTTGTCCTAAGCAGAGAATGGCATGAAATAGATCAGAATAAATCCTACACTGGAAATATTTTAAGACAAAGAACTACCTCTTCCACTGAATGGGGAAATAAAGGGGAACAGAAGAAAGTCTGGAAACAAAGTCAATTCAGTGGTGACAAGACAGTCTCAACAATTCTCTTTCAAAGTTTAAATTCTTCACACAAGTCTCACCAGACAGATACTTGGTCCAGTTTTACAAGGCAAAATGAGGTACACACATGTGCAGGAATGCTCCTTCCATTTCAAACTACAGTTGTCTTATCAATACACTATAGCAAAAGTAACATAGACTTTCTGCTGTATTTGACAAAGATAAAAGGTAGAAAATGTTAATCACATCAGTGATGTGGAAGGGAAAGCTATCTGATTGCAGTTGCTTATCATTTTTACTCTAAAATACTTTGGTCATTGCCCAACCTAACTACATACACACACCATTATGACAGCCAGCCATCATTTTAAGAACAGAATGATGCAAGCAATTAATTAATATAACAGAGAAATGAAATACAATTGCTTTGGAAGCCCAATGCTAAAATCTCACATAGCACTATCATCTGCCTTTTAATTTTTCTCCAGTTTGGCTTGTGTAACACACAACGATGCAGCTCAACGCACTATCACATAATGAGTTACCTAGTCCTTTATTTAAAATCCTAGACATTGCACAGACAGCAACCTTTTTTAATAATTTACTGTGTTTTCTCCTTGTATGACCAATTTCAATAGCCTATTTAAACATTTCATATGAAACCTCAAGAGGTGGCTTCTGCCCCACCTACTGTTAATGAATTCAGGTGCTATTATGACTGCCAACCTTGTAACGGTCTATTACTTTTTTCCTTCAGGAACATTAAAACCTTTGCATATCTGTTTCCCTTATATCAAACAAACAGCTGCCTTAATTATTTCAATTTTACATCTTTACTCTTTGCTTCATAAATATGCACAGCTTCTACCAATACATCTTTATCCAAAACACCTTAATAAATCAAGAGGCGACAATATTACAGACTCTGCTATTTAACATGTTTCAGACATGGAAGACACAAAGAAGTATTTCTTTTGTGCATGCTAAACATGAAAGAGGGTGTGGACAGGCTAGGTCTTCAGCATTCTATCCACAAATATGTCCTCAATATAATTTTCCTGGGCAGATACGAATTTGCTAAATATTTTTCCAAACATCTGGAGCAATCGGAATAGAAAGAGCTTCACTACCACAGAGGAATGCAAATTTGCAATCAATGTTACTACTATCGCAACAACTGAGTTTGCTCTAGCCTATCAGAAGTCAGAGGTAAAATACTGTACATCCAGTATCACTAAATCTGACCTATCAAAGGTATAATCCTTTTCAAATAATTAAAATTGAAAGAAAACCTTAAGGAAAAAAAAAAATGTATCTATTATTACTGTGCCTAAATGGGATTATTCAACCCTCTCGGGATAAAGTTATGTATTGAGTGAGGGTCTAAACACTAAGAAAATTTGTGAGAAGAGAAATGCAAATGGTTTCCTAATTATCTACAGCCTATTAACATGCAATCCTGATTACTAGCAATTAAAATCTCCTTAAATTTTATGACAAAAGTTCATTGAAACGTTGAAAATTATATGCTAATTATTGCACTGTAATGCACATGCATAGTGTGCATTCTGACTGCAGACACAATAAATAATGGAATATTGTACACAGTATAACTTGAAACAACTTAAAAATGCAACACGCTGATTTCATATTGCAAAAAACCTCAAAACGCTCATTAAGCTATATTAAAGAGTCCTATAAGAAATGGCAGTTGTCAGCATTATCCTATTGCAAGGTTATCAGAACACACTAAACAGTATAACAAAGTCTAAATAAAGAAATTACTATTTAGATCATAAATAATTTTGCCTGTGTCTACGCTACCAAAAAAAAAAAACCCACACCAAAAATCCCTGGTGTTTATCCAACCAGTTAA
>VXAY01002314.1:1551204-1563704 GCA_013399855.1 Oxyruncus cristatus
TTTTGGAATAAATACTCTTTTCTCCTTGAAGAAAGCATGTTTTCAGTTTCTCCGCAGGAATCCGAGATGGTTTGACATTTAGAAACCTACATTTTAAATCAGTAGCTATGCAACTCTTCTACTGTACATCCTGAGCAAGCACTAAGGGATTAAACCAGAAAAGTGGAAACCAGAATACCATCCCAGAAAAAGATCAGCGATAACTGAGGACTTCTTCAACATCACTGCACTGCCTCATCTTGTGCCTGTGAAACTGCGTAGGTTTTCATACCGTGAAATATCGCCAAGGTTGTATGTTTGGTTGTCCTCAGTATCACGTCCACTTATGTGCAAGATTTCACCACGGATGGAAACAAAGAGTTCCGAAGTCCACTGCCTCAGCAAAGGCTGGTAAGACACGAGGGAGCTGCATTCGGAAACTCGGAAAACAAGTCAGTAAGTTCAGAAGCAAATATGCTGAGCGTAAATACACGCACCCAAGGACAGAGAAAGAAGACACACAAAACCAGCAAGAGGATGTGAAGAAGAGGGCAGTTATCAGAAAATAAGTACACCAACTACGGAGCAGACATAAGAGATTAAAACCGAAGCAGGCTGTGATCACATACAAACTATACCCTATGTATCTTTTACACAGAGTACGTGGGCTAGTAAAAAAAACACTTGAAGCATCTCCCAACATTATCATCCCTTATTTAGCATCATTTACTCTCCACCACTTAAAAGAAACAGGATAAATCAATTTTCCTTAAAAAACATAAGATAATATTACCTTAATCATGATTAATTAGGAAGAACAGTCTCTTGGAAACTCTGAATGGGACCATCTTTCCCCCATTTCTGCTCTATATGTCACACCACCTCTATTTTTGTAGTACTGGTTACTGTATTACTACAACAAAGTAATATTCTGGAACCAATCCTGAGGATGAAAAAAGTTCTTCCATAAGCATTTAGGTAAAAACTTTAAAGAGAACTGTTGAGGATGGCTTTCAGAAGAGAACAAACACTAGCCTAGCAACATCTCTCTGTTCTTTTGTAACAATCCATTTTCCTTTTAAACACTTCAGATTGTTTTTAGACACTTAAACAGTCTAGACATCAGGGGTGTTGAATGAAGCAAGCAATCACACTTGTCATTATTAGCATATTTTCATACATGTAGCCTACCCAACACACTCTTAAAATTACTGTTGATATTCCTTCAGAGAAGGCTCTTAGATAACCTGCAGCACCGAGAGTACCTTCTGGGGGACACACAACAGGATAGAAGGGACTAGAGACAGGGAGGCCAAGAGCAAAAGAAGGGTCTGAAATAAACTGCTACTTATCTGCACAGATTTACATGCACACTGCTGCTGAATCCTAATCTGGGGAATAGTAGGTGGGATCTTCACTTTTATATTTTGTTTCTTCTAAAGATGACTCAAAAATATAGAAAATATGCAAAATGTATGTAGCAGATTACCGTAGAGGCCATAGGACAAAGGGCTCTACCAGTAACTTAATAGAAGCCAGAAAATCTTCTCCCAAAATGCATTATTTAATTTTTAAAAGGACAAGCTCAGGTATCTGAAATCCATTTGCAACTACCCTTAGAAAAACGCCAGCTAATATGCTGGAGTTTGAGATGCAAGTCATACATTTGAGATTCGAATGAGGTTGTAGGTCACAAAGCTGTCTGAGCACAGGGTTCAAATATAAACATACATAAACTGCCTTACATGCCAGACTGGAAAGATTTAGTACCTTCTGAAAAATATATAGGGACACTGAAAGCAATATATATAAACCAAAAAGTGGCAATCATAAAGTCCTGAGAGTTTAATATTAATAGAAGAATCTGAAATTTATACATATTTTCCCCTCAGTTTAAAACCCAGATTCCATTTTGATGAAACTTGTTTATTTATAACAGGGGGAAAAAAAATCTCTAGATTCCTTTCCTATTTAACAATTATTTTGGTTATATTATGGTACTTTAGAAAATATGGTAACAACAGGAAGAACTGGGGGTAACGTACATCCAGAGCCAGTGAAAATGAATACATGTGGTATTCAGCCTTTGGCTTTTATGTGGTTTTAAGGTTGAGCCCAAGGAGAAATCATTTATAGTGGGGCAACAAAGTAACATCGTCAAGATCAGAGTACTTTTACCTTATGCTCATTTTAACAAGAACATGCGAGCTTTCTAAATAGAAATAGACTCTAACAATATTAGTGTTCTTCCTCTCAAAAACTCTCCTATGGAAATATAATGGAAATGTTTAGAGGTTCTCTCCTCCCTGGCATGTAAATATACAATCACAGGCTTCAAATTTAATCAACAATTGCATGTAAGTTGAAACAACACTCTATATGCCAACTGTGTTCAAAAAGACATATCTAATACTTTCACTCATTGTCATCAGTAAAAAGTAGCAGTGCTTCTAGGAGCTTTTGCACTTCATAAATTAAGAGCTGATGCAGGGGAGGGTAGGGAGACAGTTTTCATGCAAGTGAAGGCATCCAGTGTTAACAGATAAAAAGAAAAAAAAAAAGGAGGTAAAACATTCACAAATAAAAAATAGTGTTTACCAGGCACATGAAAAACAATGAATTGGCTTTGTGTGTTTTGTTCTCTAGGACACCAGGAAAAAAGATAGATAAAAAGTATACTAGGTGTTCATAAAAGGTAGAACAGTTTTTTAAAGTTAGTCTTACAGTTATTTTTCAAGCCCCTAGTTTTAGACTCTAATGTTTTATGTGCCGTTATTTTGCTTTTACTGCAAAAGGAAGAGCTGGCTCCCAAAGATAAAGGAGATTTTTGGTAAATGGTGAAGGTACAGAAATAAATGACCCACTTGGCTAGTGTGTAATTACACTGGCTGAGATTGTAACAATCTATCACATGAAGGAGGATGACACCACGCTAAGGGGTTAGTCAAAGGAGATAGCCTTTGACTAACTACTGGACACAGGCGATCGATACTCCACAGATATTGTTCTCTCAAAAAAACAATTGAGTTCTAAAAAAAAGTTTGAAAATAGATTCCTCCTCTCCTCCCAGATACCGATCAGAGACTCCTCTTGACCTTATTCTGGAAAAGCAATGCTTTCTTAAACAGGTATATGGAACAAATAAATCCTTCAGTCTCCTGAAAAGCATTTTTACATACAGGAGTTCTGCTCTGAGATAATTTTTCAGCTTTTTTTTTGTTGTTGTTCGGAAGAGTTTCTCTAATCAACAAATCAGAAAGCACCCATTCACTGAGAACGAGCCTGCCATTACATGCTTTGCATCTCTCATTAACAACATAAAGAAATCCAATAATGTTCTCATTGGAAGGAAGGCAGAGGGCTTAGACTGCGAGGATGTAAGCAATCAGAGTTTGGACTGAACTAAAAGCCATTATTTACATCCTGCTGTGACGAATACACTGCATGTTACACAAAATACTCTCTCGCAGTGTTCAAGTTTAGAACAATATATATTTATATTTATATATATTGCCTTTACCTGGGAGAACAGTGACTTTCAAACTATGTATAAGTACCCCAGGGAATGAACTCTCAACAAGCTTGCATGTGACATCAAACTGGGGGGATCCAGTCAGATCCAAGGGAAGTCCTGCTGTTCAAAGGAGCCTCGGCAGGATGGAGGAACGGGCTGATGGGAACCTTATGACATTCAACGGTAAATGCAAAGCCCTGCTCCTGGGAAGCAATCACCCCTTACAAGGACACAGGCTGGGAATGACACGATGGGGAGCAGGGCTGCTGAATGAGCCCTGGAGAATCCTCGGGATACAAACAGCATCCTGGGCTGCACTGAGGGAACACAACTGGAACATTGAAAGAAACTATATTCATACAGTCAGCACTCTTTCTAGACAGTCTGCATCCCTCAAACAGGAAAAATACAGATAAATTGAAATAATGCAGCAGAGGGACCTCGAGGTGCCTGGGGACTGGAGCACTTGCCATGTGAGGAAAGTGGGATTGCTGACTCTGGAGAAGAGGAGGTTGCAGAAGGACCTAATAGCACCTGCCAATACGTCAAGAAGATGGAGTTAGGCTCTTTAGAGCAGTTTGTGGTAGCAAGATGAGAACAATAGACACGAATTGAGACAGAAGTTCCAGCAGTATTGGATTTTGTTTTAATTTTTGTTAGCTATTACAACAGTCAGAGTGTGGAACAGGCCACCCACAAAGGCTGTGTAGGCTCCACACACCCAACTGGATAAGAACTAACCAACTGTACGAAGCCTTAGCAACCGATCTGACTCACAGCTGATCCTGTTTCAGTGAGGCAGCTAAGTGACCTCCTATAGTCCCTTCCAATACGAATTATTGCATGATTTCATTAGGAATTTTAATACTAATAGAAAATAATTTTGAGGGGAAAAAAAAATTACCTTTTTGAACCAAATTGGACTATAATGCCTCCTGCAACAAGGGAAGCCACAGTATAGGGATGTACGAATTATGAGAATGTTTGACTGACTTCTGTCTTCCCAAACCATAACAAATTTTATCAGACTGTGGGTAGTATTCAGCATCCTTCTGTATCAAAAACACACGAAAGTGTACGCACATAGGATAAGAAAATATTTCGTATTATATAATCCCAAATGGCATTCTGAAAAAACAGTAGACTAAGTCTTGTACTGAAAAACTCAACGGCAGATTTTGCATTTAATGTTGGCAAAAATTTCATCACTAATTACAGCACACTGATCTATGTAAGAACGAATTCAACATCAATCTAGAATGTAAGATAGGAACATAAAAACTGCTATTTCACCAAAAAACCTGGTAACATCATTAAGTATTTACTATGCATATTCACATTTTACCCATTTTACTGCTTTCTGAAACAACTGTACAATTTATGTCTTTATATTAAAAATAAATCTAAAGAGAAACATGGATAAACCAGCATGTCACTGTTCATTCATAAGAATCTAATAACAAAATACCAAAATCAGACTTATGTTAGAGATATTTCAGTCAGAGATTTAGTTACAAGTGA
The DNA here is from genome assembly GCA_013399855.1 of Oxyruncus cristatus. Taxonomy (NCBI): domain Eukaryota; kingdom Metazoa; phylum Chordata; class Aves; order Passeriformes; family Cotingidae; genus Oxyruncus; species Oxyruncus cristatus. The sequence goes on from VXAY01002314.1 coordinate 1,556,219, forward strand.
CAATGTATCCTCCTAAATAATTTACATAATTGAAAACGACAGTGGGAAAGCATTAAAAAAATCATTTTAACATGACAGTAGTAAAGAATGTATTGGTTTCAATTTTATGCTGTATCTGTTTTCAGGAACTCTAATTTGGAATTTAGAGGAATAGCAACTGGAGTCCACCTTTCTAGGTTGCAAATGGGAAGTATGAGGGAAGAACAAAGAAGGAGAAGATGGAAAAGCTAACTAAGTACAATCTGCGTAGCTGTTGTTCACTAGCAAGGGGTACTGCAAAAACTAGAATACTGAACTTACAAAGAACATTAAGGATACCTGCTGCTCTGGAAAAAACCCAACACTTGAGAGTGGAGGCAAAGCCTGCCTTCTGTCCGTATCTGTAGAGTTCTTTCAGCACCTGAAGCTACTGGTGAGGGGAACCCACAGAAACCCCATTAGGGAACACCCCAGGCAGAAGCTGATGTAAATGAAGCAGCACTGGAACGTGTCTATCCCACTGAAGATGTGCTGCTGTTCCTTCAGGAGGGGTTAAACTGGGACATCAGTCACAAGTGTCCAAAGACTCTGACTGCTTTGTTTTGCCCAGGATTTCACAGTAAAGTAGACAGTTACTTCTAATTTTATGCTTTGCAGTAACATCTTTTCAGCAGTGCAGGCAGAGCTGTAGAAAAGCACGCCAACAGCAAAAGGAAGCAACGTTTTCCCCTAACCTGCTAGCTACGAGCAGGTTCCCCTCCTTTCCTCACTCCTGTCCATGTTGCTCCACATGAGGTGAAGACAAACTAACGCGTTATCCTTCTGGCTTCATACATGTCTAGGTAGTTGGAAAAAAGTCAAAACTGGCTTCAAAATACAAACCAAGAAGTGTTGTCTGTACATGATGCAGAATCTCCACCTCTCCAATTGATCAGTAATCCTGAAAAAAAGTCCCTAAATCATAGAATCATAGAATCAGACGGGTTGGAAAGGACCTCGGAGATCATCAAGTCCAACCCTTGATCCAACCCCACTGTGGTTACTAGACTATGGCGTTAAGTGCCACGTCCAGCCTCGTCTTGAAAACCTCCAGGGATGGAGAATCCACCACTTCCCTGGGCAGCCCATTCCAATGGCTGATCACTCTCTCTGTAAAGAATTTCTTTCTAATCTCCAACCTAAACCTCCCCTGGCACAGCTTAAGGTCATGCCCTCTTGTCTTCCCGCTGGTTGCCTGGGAGAAGAGACCAACCCCCCCCTGGCTACAACCTCCTTTCAGATAGTTGTAGGTAGTGATGAGGTCTCCCCTGAGCCTTCTCTTCTCCAGGCTAAACAACCCCAGCTCCTTCAGCCTCTCCTCATGGGGCTTGTGCTCAAGTCCCTTCACCAGCCTGGTTGCTCTCCTCTGGAGCTGCTCCAGGACCTCAATATCGCTCCTGAGATGAGGGGCCCAGAACTGGACACAGCACTCCAGGGGTGGCCTCACCAGTGCTGAGTACAGGGGCAGAATCACTTCCCTGTTCCTGCTGCCACACTGTTCCTGATCCAGGCCAGGATCCATTGGCCTTCTTGCCCACCTGGGCACACTCTGGCTCATGTTCAGCTTCCTGTCCATCCAAACTCCCAGATCCCTTCCTGCCTGGCTGCTCTCCAGCCACTCTGTCCCAGCCTGTAGCGCTGCAGGGGGTTGTTGGGGCCAAAGTGCAGGACCCGGCACTTGGCCTTGTTGAACCTCATCCCGTTGGAAGAGCTATCCAGGCTTAGCAAGGCTGGAAAAGTAAGGGGCACACCCAAAAAAGTAGGTTTATTTTTAACCATAACTGTCATAATAGGTGGATTAAAGACTTGAATTGTAACAGCAAAAAAGCCATGTAAGTTTAAAATAAAAGTAATCAATTAAGTAGACAAACATCACAAAGACAACCTCAAGTGAAGCCATGTTCACATAGTAGGAAAATGTGTGTTAGCATGAAACCATTCATATGTCTGTAACATAGCAAACAGAAAGGCAGACATCAGCAAACACAATGCTAAGAAGACACAAAGAATATGCTCATCCAGAAAGAATATTCAGAAAATCATCTCCTTTGGTTAAGATGAGGGTATCAATTGAATTCTAGCATGTATTATGCTTCTATACAACTGGAAAACAGACAGCTATGCAGCAAAGGATATGAAAAATTAACTCAGCTGCCTTTCTGTTCTCTTTAAACTTCTCCAATGCTCCACTGAAAAGATGCTTGTCTAAATTTAAACTTTAGCTAGGATAAATCAAAATTTTGCTAAGCAGTCTTTACTAGCTATATAATAAATGCCACAAATCTTAGGACAGCGAAAGATTCTAGTCCTGTACTTGAACCAGAACATCTGACCTGCACTGACAGAACTCAAACGCCTCCCCCCGTCCCAGCTGCCTCAACTCCTTGGGGAAAAGGGATGCTAAAATACTACCATAGAAAAATTCTCTGTTTCCACTCTGTGTTTTGAACTTATTCTGTCAGAGTATCAGGGCGAAAGATATGAGAGCAATGATGATTCTGGCTAGTGTGTTAGAACTAGAGTACTTTTTTCCACAGAATAAATTAGGTGATACAGATGTGCTATTATCTAACACTATATTACTAATCTGAATGATACATTTTAGCATTCATATGGCAAAAATCAAAATGAGTCTATAACTCAAGCATAACCTGAGACTAACAGAACAACAGCTGTAGGTGTGTGTTTAACGTTTCAATGTTTTCTACCTTTTTGATTCTTGTAATTCACTGTGCTGACCAACTTCTCATTCTTCTATGCTGATTCTGGACTAAGGATTTCACAGTATTATAAACTGTTAAACAATCCTAAGAAAAAAAATCCAGCTGCTGATAACGCATTATATTTATAACATCAGCTGGACCTCCTGGAAAGACCAGACATCAGAAAATATTTTTTAAGTTTTTCCTCCTCTTAGTAAAGATTAATTTCGCCAAATATAAACAACAGAATTCTGTACTACTTAATGTGAAGTGTCCTGCCATTCCTTGCTTCCTCATAATTAGTTGCAGTAATAAAAATTGAAAGTTATGTTTGCAGCACCCTGACAGCCGCTACTTAGTTCAGAAGCAGGAATTACAAGAATCTGCATTACTATAACATTCTCTTAATTCAGCAATTTCAAAAAAAAACCCCACACTTTTAAGTATATGTATAATAATCAGAGAACATTAAGAACTCTCATGTGTATGATGTTGAAGCAGGAAATTACCAGGCACATGGAGAAGAAGGCTAATATAAATGTAAAAAAATAAAGTAACATATTCTTTTTATTTCTTCACTCTGGTAAATACAGAAATTTTTCTAACATCCCATATGGAAATTATCTGTGTCAGATTACAGCCCTAAAAAGATTTCTGTCATGCAATTGCTGAAAAAAAATTTTATATATGTGCATGTGTTATATTTTAACACAACCCCCAAAACTTGAACATTAGTAATATTTGAAGGGTCAGACAGCCAAGTAGTACCACAGCACAGGAAAAGCTTTACCAACTCTACTATAAATTCAGCTATTCATATATATGCCATATTACTGTTATTCTTCTTAATCTCAGCAAAGTTTTAGCCTTTGAAAAGTAAATGTTGTCATAAAATGACTTTGTAATGATTCCTTTCACTTCTGTTTCCCACAACACTTCAGTTTTCTTTCAGATTCATCAGTTTAGACCCTCTTTGCAGTACTGGGCTTGCCTACAACACACAGTACTACAGCATGAAGCATCGAAGAAAACATTAACAAAATGCAATTTTTCAAAATTTAGATTCAGAAATATTTTTTCATTATTGTAATCTGTCATTCTTTCCTAGGTCCACTTATTTTACAGTTTATTTCTACGTGAATCTTTAACTAGCTAAAGCAGAAGTAAAAAATAATGTGGAATGATTTCTAGGTAATCATTCTAAACCATTAAACAGCAACATCAACTCCAGAAACAGTAAAATTTAACACCTACTTTTACTTCGTCCAGAGATTTTGACTGTTTATTCTCTGAAAACTTTCTCCTCACTAGGTCGAGATACTACCTCCTCGAGCCTTATCACTCTACCCCACCCTTCACCTTTTCACTTAAGTGTTTCACACTGCAAAGATGCACCAGTGAACTGGTGTGTAATGCAAGTCCCAGCATGAATACAGAAATATCAAACTGTGATTTTGGTTACTGACCAGTCCAGTCTGCATGCCTGGCACGCTTCTGACGATCTACGTGACTCAAGAGTATGAAAAAAACCACAATTTTTGACCAGCGCTGGCCACAGCCTGGTCTGCTGATGCACTTACGCTGGCAAAAGTGACCATCTGCAGAGGTGTCCTGATTTGTTTAGGGAGCTGCCTTAAGTTAGAGCAAAAATACTCCTAATTTCTGGTGTAACCTAGAGAGAGGCTCATGCAATAAAATTATCCCAAGCATCAAGCAGATGAAGGCAGAGGGTTTCTGAAGGGATAGAACAACACAACCTGGCCTTAGAATACATACAGCCCACATCAAACTCTGCTTGCTCTTCCCAATAAAAACCTATTGAATGACCAACTGTCTGCTTGAAATATACAGAAAACAAACACTGCAAAAATAATAAAAGATATGATTTTTGTTAAGCTATTAAAGAAAAAATAATTTAACTATCACAACATTTTTCCCAGCACAAGTTTCACGTCCGCTATTTACACTTTAATAGTATACAGCATGCACACTGTTTTCAAAGACTTTGAGTAATTATATTGTACCTCTTATCTCTGTCTACACATAGAACACAAAGCATCTGGTAAATCATCTATACCAGTTTGAGCAAATCAGCAAATTCATCTTTGTGCTAGCAAGGGAAGGCTTTTTGACAGCATAACAGAAATACTAAGTGTACTGAAGTTGGAGGAGGGAAGGCTTCATTTCAAAGTCATTTCTTCAATGGTAGCTAACAGAATGTAGAATATAATTAAGGAGGAAAAAAAGTAAAAAACATCCCTAGGCACGATCCATTTCATTTGAGATGTATATTTTATTATATTTGTGGGGTGGGATGGGATGGGATCTCCCTCCCTCCTCTTTACATTTTGAGGATTAGTCACTACCGCTAAATTGACAAACCTTTTCCTGTTCAAGCAAGGCTTTGTGTTCTCTCTTACTCTCCTCACTCTGCAGTGGCTCAAAGGCCTCAGTTTTGACTGTATTTCTCACATTTATGCCCCTACTTAGGCAATTACTTCAGCAGGTCTATCTTGCAACTCTCCTCTTTTGCCACCCGTTTTAACCTTTTCCCCCATGCACCACCTCTTTAAAGTCCTCTTGGTAAACATTTCTGAAACTAAATTCTTTACCTCTCATTCTTTGTCATTTACAACTTTTTCACCGCTGTCAAAACTACTTCCTTCCCGTGACAGAGCTCTGAATTAAGTGCATGTTGTTCCCAACCACCATACACGTCAAAATGGCCATCTGATTCCAATCTCAGCATGTGCAATCATCACTTCTTCTGCTGCCTCTCAACATTTTATTGCAGTATTTTTGAAGTTTGAATTAGAAAATATGTCTATATTTGCACAATTAACGTAAGTAAGCTTACTTTTCTCTAAGTCCAGAAAAAAATGAGTCACAAAGATGAAAATATTCTGCATTAAGCAACTAAAAAATTCCATTTGCCTATTTTCATACAGGATTCATTTTAATCCTTATGTAACCCAGGCACATCGTTGTGTCCTTTTCCCACTGGAACCTCTTCAATGTCTGTGTTTGCATATGCAAGTCATGTTTCTCTCTGAGCACTGGTATGGGCAGCGGAAGACGAAAACAGAATTCTTTCCTCAATTCTTTGATTTGAGATGAAAAAAACTACTTACTACCTCTCTCCCAAGAGAAAATTTCCAAAAGCCCTTACTATGTAATTTGAGGACCTGCCTTCTCACATTACAGGCAGGCAACCCACCCATCACTTTCATAGAGATTGAGCATCATCAAACTGCTTCTTCCTTCCTTGTACCCATTAAGAGCAAGAAGCTCTTCATCAAAAGGCCTCAGCGTTATAAGGGAGTTATTGGAAACAACAGCAACATATATTATCAAACCAGTATGTAGCTGGAAATCCTAAACAGCTTAAATTTGGGCCCAGTTTTTACACGCAGTCCTCGTATATTTATTTAGTTTGCTTTGGGAGGTGAACACAGTTTAGCCTCTAAGGTTTTTACCTTAACCTTTGAGACATGTTTTAAGGAATCTTTCTGTACCGAGACATTTTGCCCTTGAAGCTTGGCAGGCTCCCTACTTAATCCCAACATTCTCCTTGAAGAAACCCTTCATAAAGTTAAGCCTGATCCACACACACCCTTCATGATAGAGACAAACTCCAGAAATGTTTGCAGTTAAGAAAATCCTAGGATGCCCCTGCATTTAACCCTGCCGACCTCACTAACCGACTTCTTCGGTCTACAAATTTCAGCTTTTTGACCTGAGAACCTTAAGTAGAGACTTGGGTTTGTTGGATGAGCTTGTCCTACACCACAGCCAAACAACGCCTGTGACTACGTGTGCCACGATGGCCTCGTTACCTCGCGAAACCAAGCCAATAAATAGCAGTGCTACAGGTAGCGAAGAATTAAAGTCATAAACAAATAATAATGTAACGGAATGCCTGAAATATATTTTTTTTTGTTATTACTGTCTGGTTCATTTTCACCCGAGTCAACTATTTGCAGTCTGAGATACAAAAGAATTTGTGGAACGGAAGAAGACGAAAATGCTTTCCTTGGAGGTTGTTGCATTCAGCCTCATGTGTGACAAGTGCTTTATACCTTTTAATCCTGCAGTATCTATTAAAACATGATACCTATTAAAACCTAGTAACTCTCCAGGAAGAAATCAGAGAAATTGAACGAAAACTCTCAATTTGCCCCTTCTTGAAAGAAAACTGCATCCAATCCTTCAGTATATTAGGCCTGGATTAAATACAAAATAATAATTTCTTCATATTTAGTAATAAAACCCTTTTCAAATTCAGCTCTGTCTCAAAAGTCGCCTCTTTGGAAAAAGCAGCAATGAAAGACAGGGACACACAAACTGGATTCTGCCAACACAGACAAATACTGAGACAAAATGAGGAGTTTCACTCTCTGGTAAGAGAGATCACATAATCCATGAGATCTCAAGCTTTTGAAATGTATGATTTTTACAAGCTTATTTATAAAGCCCAATTTCGTAAAGCTGTATCTCTCTAGGTGATCAAAACTTTATTAAAAGCTACCAACAAATGGTCAGCATTTTAACCCATTAAAATGTACCAAGATCTTTCTCTGTAATCGAGGAAGGTAACTTTATATCATCCACAGCAATTTATTTTTAATATATTAACAAAAGGAGCACAGAAGTACCACTCTGCAACAGAAGCTTGTATTCATCCTGATTTCATAAAAACCATTAAAACAAAAAAATCCCTGACTTCCTCTACGCTGCTGCCTTTTCCCCAGCCCCTCCTTTTACTT
>VXAY01002314.1:1566204-1616239 GCA_013399855.1 Oxyruncus cristatus
TAATATAACATTTTGAAGCAAAATCAAACATATTCCAGAAAACATTAATTTTGCCCCTTACTAAAATATTTCATTAGAATTACAATCATTGCATACATTTATTTTTTACGTGTTTATGATGACTAAATGCATTCTGCCTGTGCCATAAAGAGACTTGGTTTTGTCTCTAATGCCATTTGAGTTTCTAGAATTATGTTAAGTGTGCTGCAAAGTGCATTATGCGATATTTCCATTTTGCTGCAGATCATTATTATAAAATGGAAATTATCATGTCCATATTTTGTGTACTTTGTAATTTACAAGCTGATTACACAAACCTTATTTGAAGGCTATCAGGAAATAAGTTATCCTTCAAGCATGGAGTATTTTATCAATTACACTTTTCCCTTACCAACTACACCATTATTCTCACAACAAGCAAAACACACTTAGAGAACAAGCAGGATTCTCTGCTTCTTAATTAAAAGACAGTAATCATAGTTTTAAATCCAGAGACACAAAGAGATGGAGTAAACTGCAAGGTACATACTCACCAAAATTGCAGACAAAGTACTCAAAGAAATCTGGTTTTAGACAAGTGTAATACCTGCCTTACTATAAAAGTGCATGGAATTCAATAACTAACAATTCTTTAAAATGTTGAAACAAGCTGTTGTTTTTACACTCTCATCATTTTTTCTTAACCAGTCTTCTTATGTTTAAGCACAACTGACTCAACAAAAGAGAAACAGCATTAAACACTTATTTCACAGATTCATTTTTAACCTTACGATCTAGAGCCCAAAACTGGTATTTATGGTATGTTTACAGACATTCTATGCCATAATATGGTGACTTTTAATTGCAGTACTTCCAGTTAATTTTATTTTTTTTTTTCATTAAATTACTGTATATTATAGAAATTATTAGTGCTTGGGAATTAATTTTTTAATTCCAGAAAACAAGTACTCATTGAACACTGAATAAAGGTTACTGGGAAAAACAGTTTGTTGTCCACTCATATATTTCTCTCAAACTTATTATTCCATTATATTCAAACAACAGTGTCCTTATATGCAAGCATATTCAACACAGCTATTTTCTGGCCTAAATATGTTCCAGTTATTCTTAAAAATTAATTAAGGATCTATGACAAGGACTTGAACTTGTATTTTAGATTTGCAAGTGAAACTTTAGCACAAGTCACAGCAAAAGAAGTTAGGCAAGTGCTATTGTAATGAAGGTACATACTGAGGATTTCAAAAGGAATTTAAAAATTCTCAATTAATTTGGCAGTTCTGTTTTTATTTTGAAATTACTAATACAAATCTCATAATTTCCCTCTAACATGTTTGCTTGTTTAAATTTTGGCAGAAAACAAAACAATTTACTAACCTGTGGTTCAGTCTTGAATCATATAATACACCATCAAGAAAGCCAGTTGTAAGAAAGTAGTCCAGTTTAAAAATTGTTTTTCAAATAAATTCTAGGGCCAGAACATTCAAAATAAATTCTATCACACTGTTTAAAGTCACGAGAGAACCATCCTGGGTTTTGCTGCTCTAACAAAACACTAATTCTCCGACATTCACCCACACTAACCACTGACACATTAGTTTTACCTTTTTCATGTTACTTCGTTAAAAAACCGCAACACCTGAAAAACCTTATTTGCCTTTACATTTGACCGTAAGACCTTACGGAGCACAGCTGAGCAAAAACATTCTAAAGCCACGCCAAAAATGGTTTACCTTGGTGCCGAGCTTCCCCAGGCTCCATGCTTGTCTGTCAGGATGTTGATAATTTTCTGTATTAGTTGTGTTGCAGTCACCTGGTCTCGGTACTTCGCTGCCGTTATCAAATGATGACACATTTTTTCTTCTTCCCGCTTGTCTGCAGAATACTGGGCACACAGTGACTAGGAAGGGGAAAAAAAACAAAAACATGCACAGTAAAAGAAGTGTTTAAATGATACCATGAAAAGGAAGTTTGAAGCAAAACCCCTGAGAAATAAGAATGAACCCCGTTTTACAGGTTTGAGGATCGAGGCCCTGCGAAGCTCCCACAGTAAATCTGTCCAGAAAGTCAAGCAGAGGGATCTTGGTTTGCCATGAATTCTTTAACTACATAGATGCACATTCAAGATTTAGCAAATGCCAACACATTAGTGGCCTGAGTGCATAATAAAACATACAAAATAAAAGAGGCCGACTTCAGAATAATGAATGTCAGCTAGGTGAACACTCCACTCCCAGGACTCTTCATCAGATTTGGGCAACCTACTGCTTGCTGTTGTTTGTATAAATAAGTAATTATAAAGGTTAAGGTGAAAATCCACATATTTTCAGATAGGTAGAAGACAAAATGCATACGAAGGCTTAATCAGTCTTTACCAGATGGTTTCTTGAAGTTGAGCACATTTGCAGGCCAGCGTGGGAAAGTTAATAATGTTCCTGACAGTACTACACCTGCTGTATGAACACCTTCTGTTTGCCAAGGTGCTCAAAAGCAAATACTAGCAAATAAGAACTGTAATTCACACCTACGGACTGAACACAACATTGTCTCATAATATTGTCTTTCACTGACCTTCTGAAGATCTGCCTGTTAACACAGAACTCAAACAACAGGCACCAAATTTACATCACCCCCTTATGAAAGCCCCATTTCACTGTATGTGAAAACCCACCAAGAAATGCAAGTATTGGTAGAAACAATAAAGGCTTTTCCCCACTTCAGCACTCCCTGTTTCTAATTTCGGTTTTCAGCTGGCAATTCCACAGATCACATATGCCAGACAAAGCATTTCAGCCTCTGTCAGTGATTGGATTATTCTATGATCTAGTTAGTGGAATGGACACAAATGTCTGCCTAACAACAAAAAGAATTGCTTTTTCTTTGTGAAGCACAGCTGATGCAGACACTAGTACAATTATTTCTTAGAGCTCAGATATCAGCTCAATATCGCAATGCTTTTTATGTTTAAAACAGTAGCAATGCTTTTTCTCTACATATCTATGTATGTCCCAGCATTAAGAGCTTGCTGCAAATAAGATCAGACGGCTATGTTATTTATATATGTGTATATACATATATATATGTCATATAAAGTAAGAGAAAGATAGTAAGAGTGGTAAAAAAACCCACATTATAGAATTTGTGCCTGTGTAGATTGCCATAGACATTAGGTAACAAAAACGTACTAACAGATGAACAAACCTTAAAGAGGTACATTAACAATTTTAATAAATGTACACATTTACTCAACTTTCCCGCACCTTACAGCAATGCTCACCTGATGAGCAGAGACATCCAGGAGGACTGAAGAATAGGCAGCTGACTTTCCAAGTCAACGGGACATCAAAAATTGGCCTTTACACCCTTAATCAAAGCACTCTGCTACCCCTCTTCACAAAAATACGAGATGGCTAAATCATAACCAATGCTAAACAAGATTTTTCTAGCTCTTTCTAAATACAGCTGTCTTTTCCAATACATTGATCTATTTTGCACCCATGATGATCATGAGTTCTTTTCAGCACTTTGTAAATGTTTCATAAGCTGTTATTTTTAAGTTGCCTGAAAGGGCAGAATTCTAAAAACAAGTGTTATAGGTAAGCTAAGTAGTAAAATGTTTTAAAGTGCTCTTTAATGGATCCTCCTTTACAATTTGAACAGCAACTTTTCATATCTGACATAAAATCCATAGATATAAATCACATTAGAGGGTTATTCTTTCCCCATTATCAATCTCTGTCTCTTTATGGAACATTAAAGTCACATTTGACCTTAAAACATGATAAAATGGCAATCAAACTAGAATGTTTTGTAAAAGATATAATGAACTTGTACCTCTTTAAAAAAAGTCTCTTTATGATGTAATTTTGAACACATCCTTCATTAAATACAAACAAAGATTTTCAAAATGTAGCTATGAGAAAAAAAATGGTATTTTATTGTCCTGACAACTTCAACGAAAACATAACTAGCCTGTTATAAAATGGAAATATAACTCCACTTTTCAGGAAATTCAGCATTTAGTATGAAGAGAAATTTGCAATTATACACCAAAAGTGAGAGACTCACACCTGCAGCAATCCCATAAAACTGTAACATCACTCCAGGAGGAACTCTTAACCATTGAACGCTCTTTACAATAGACATTTTACAAACAAGAACAGAAAGAAGCCAAATATCTCTCAGGTGTGTATATAGTTACCAACCCTAAGAAAGTTCTGCAAGAATAATCTTCTCTTTGATCACACAGGTGACCCATCAGTTGTTCAATGGCTCCTACCCTCAATATATGCCCAATATACAACAAAACAGAAGCTATTTCTCCCCCTCCCTCTCTCAAATACTTTTAATGCAGGAGCAAAAAAATACTGCTTCCACCAAAAAAAAGCAGAAAAAGATCCATCCTAAAGTAGCCAGTCATAACTAGACTGTTCTGAAAACACTAAGACTCTGTTTCTCTACTGTATTTCTTCATTTTCCAGATGCCAGATTCACCTGATCCAAAGATATAGCAGGATATAGAGTAGCACCATTAATACTTAACACTAAATCCCAATCCGTTTGTGCAATATAAAAAATCCAGCCTGATTTCTGTTTGCGATCAAATTCAAAAATATATTTTTACAGTTTTATTTCCTCCTCACTGTTTGATCTCTTACACTTGCATCTCTTGCACCCTGTCATGCCTGAATAATTTCTACAGTTAATTTTTACATAATTTTACAGTTTTTTACAATTGATTATTTTTACAACTAAGATTCACAGTTGCATGCCTACATAATTTCTGTTACCTGTTTGGGCAAGTGTGCAATGAAATTACAATCACAAAAGCAGTGTCCTCACACATGATAAAACAAAGTGTCAAAGGGAGAAAAATATGTATTTTCTTATACACATCTCACAGGCTATCTCCAAAAAGTCTGAAATTCTGTGACTGTTAAAAGTTTTACAAAGGGGAAGTGCATTAAGCAGAATCCTTTGACACAGCACGGAATACAGGAAAGACCCTTGTTTTCTACCAGGGTGGAACAAACCCCTTGTCTTTGTCATTATTGCAGAAGATGGTTTTTTACCTCTCTCACGTTCCCTGCTTGGACAAGACTGCAGGCTATCTGAACGTGTAGGTTATGTGAAGATTCATTTTTAAGGAACTGTAATTCTAAAGGAGCACAATGTCATGCAAAAGGTAAGTTATAGACATGAAAATACAGTACAGTCTGTATGCAGGAAATATTCCAGAAATACTGTTGGAAAATACTGACAGGGTGTCAGTATTCTGACTGTCTATATTTCAGGGAAGAGAAGGACTAATCTAGTGGTTTTGAAAATATTTTACCTTTGATCTTTACAAAAATGTCAAGTAAAAGATTTCCTCTGAACCATCTGCATTGTGCAGTCCCAAAATTACAATGTAACGCTTTCTATAAACAATTAAAAGATTTATCAGTGTAGGGTTTTTAAAGGAAAGGTTGCACGTTTTTACTTTTATTCTTCCACCCTGATATCACCAAACACTTTCACATATGCCAGTTCCTTTGCCTAATTTGGCTAAAAGCTACTGGCTTTGTGAACAGCCAGTCTCAGAGGGTATGACTTAGGAGGAAAAGTCATCCATAAGATAACACACAGTCTTGCCGCTAATGCAAATTCCCTACAAATAAGGATATTTTAGTAAATGAAGAAGCTCCTCAATCCTCTGCTTTCACAGATCTTTGCACTTGACCTCTGACCTGAGGTTTAAAGTCTGGCCTAAAAATGCTACCCAGGGAAATCTTACCAAGACTCCTGAATAAGACTTAGAAAAATGAAAGCTTAAAACCTCAACAGCGAACAAAAAGTCAACCAATGACAACGTCTGACAGCCACCGTCAATTCTGAAGTGATGCCTCTGTCATCCAACGACTCAAAGTATTGATTTCTCTCAGCATGAAAAAAGCTCAAGCCAATGAAATAGATATAGCATCATCCCCCCGATAATAGCCATCAAGGTTAACACCAGCAGAACACTTATCAAAGTATCTCTTCTATTTCTTCTTGTTTTAATGGACTGAACACAATGCAATGGCTTCTCATCTCTTCAACCCATGGTTTTCCAAACCTCATTTATCCACTTTTCCAACCTTTTGTCTGATTTGAAGATTTAAAGGAATCTGAATCTAAATCAACTGTTTGTAATACAAATGGGGGTGGGGAGGAGTGATGAAAAAAATTGGTTTATAGCCAGACATGGGGTAAAAAAAAAAAAACATGCATTAAAAATCACAAAAGAAGGAAAACAAAAAAACATGCAGTTGACTTAGATCACACTAAACACAGACTGGTAAAAACTATGGTCATGACCAGAAAAAAAAAAATATACCACAATCAATTTGGGTTAGTGATTAGAGAGAAATGCAAGGATCTCGAGAGACATCTGGTTTTAATCTGTGCTGAGTCAACAGCTTTATTTTTTACCTTCAAGTCTCACAGAATTAAGCTTTAGTAAACCCAAATAAACACTAGGCAACAGCACTTCTATGCAGAATGCATCTTTCAAATAAACCCAATTTAGTACAGTAGGGAAATGAGACAAACTAACAGGAGTTCCACTGGATAAAAAAGTAGCTGACAATAAATAAATAGTGAAGAGCACAGACAAATCACATCAGATTTATTGTGCAGTATCCATTAGTACCACAGACTTTCTTTCAACCTTTTTCTTTGATGCTTATCCAATTGATATTATTTGTGTTACAGTAGCACCCTCGGATCACAATCAAAGACAAACCTTAAGACAAATAAGAGCTCTCACTCTTTGCTAGAAACTGGGATTTGCTACATCATTCCAATATTCCAACTCTGTAAGCATCACCATTGGCATAAACAATATGCAGACCCAAATGTTCTTTTTGAACCCAAGAACACATTTCTTACTGTACATATGCCCAAACACTTTGCATTCAAAGCACGCACCAGGATAGGTGCTTTCCTCCCTTCCTCTTCTGCAAATCCAGTTTATGTCAGCAGTCCCTTCATACTGTTCATTTTAAAATGGTCTAAGATCCTAAAAACAACATGCTTGGGCAATAAACATTCACATTCTTTGGGTCCACATCTTCCAAATACAAGACATTTTTCAAGCTAGAAATAATCAAAGTATGATTCCCCTATGCTCTAGAAACAGTAAAGCTCAGCACTCCTGCACAGGTGGCTCCGTGTTCTCCGATTAGACATGAAGCAAAAGAGCCAACGATGATCTTTTAAGCCGTTCCCCAACCACACTGTATCAACCTTGTGACATTCAGCAGCTTCAACACCACCACAGAGACTGTGCTGTATTCACTAAGGAACTTCTATTCCAATGCAACAAACAAATCAAGTCCATGAGCAACTTCTGGAACTGACAAATGTCTTTATTTATAGGGAACATCCACTCAGTCCAAAAAATGAAACATATACTTACATAATCTAATGATTCACTATACATGCTTAGTAAGGGCCAAAGTGAGGTTGCACTGCTCTGCTGTTGCACAGCTGTTGGATACTTGGTTTAGCTATCTTTTCATACTGTCCTTTCTACGCAACTGAAGTCTTAAAAAGGAAGAAAAAATACCTTTCAAGCAGGTGAAAACATATATATGTAAGTCTTGAAGTAGGCCGACTACAAAGACTTCTATCAGTTCAATCACAATCAAAGCAGATTGATAATTCCTTTGTAACCAGTAAAGATGTAAGAGCAACTCGTTCCCACTGGAAGAGAATTATAGTATTTAGTTTTAGTCCCCAAAGGTGCAGTGGAGACTGCCTAGGGAACTGTCCCAGTTCCACTTTCAGTGCTCCCTAGATTTTCTTTCTGTCCTCTTTTTACCTGTAGGCTCTTTCTCCTATTGCCCATGCAGACTACACCATTTGTTCTTACTATTAGTACCTTACTCCAGCAACAGCATCAGGACCCTTCCTCCCCTCTGTACAGTACGAACACCAAGCGAAGCAGGGGAATAGTTACCATCCACCTCAGAAAGTGGTGCTGTCAGCTCAGGAAACATCTGCCAAACAAGTCTTGCTGTGGCACTCAATGCATTCCTCAAGATCTCGTGAAAATTTTCGTGCTGCCAGGAGCCACATGGCACATTTCCAATAAACCCCAACAAACTACAGCCCTGAAATGTCCTCATTCAATAACTGTGACCACCACCCCTCCAAGTGCCTTGTTCCACTGAGGCACAGGAAGGATTTCTACCACCTGTAAGGTAGGTACAAAGTAGTTCAGCAGTTTTGGCCCCAGCAGCCAAATAACTGCTTCCCTAGGATTCAGATTCCCAGACCCCCTGCTGCCAGCACAGCCCTTTTACAACTTTACAGCACCAAGACTTGGCACAGGAGTGACGCCTGAACAGATTGAAAGTCACATGCAGTTCAGATGGCCCAGCTAAACCTTAAATGAAGTCTCTAGGAGCAGGTAACACACACTACCGAGGAGTATTTCTGAACACCACAACTTACTAACTAAGAAGCCCTTAATGGAACTACATAAAAATCAATTGTTTGCAAGTTTTGCATCAAGTGAATTCTGAGTCATTTTTCATGACAGGGGCAAAAGGTACATTTCTGTAAGTGGGGAAACAGTAATACCTCAAATCACGGAAAAAATGGAAATTCTCAATGAGAGAAAAAAGAGGTGATTTTTGTTTTGTTTTGTTTTAATTTGGAAACATTTTGTCAGCCTGCTTTTCTACACTAACAAGCAAAAAAGTCTAATTCAAAGTAATTCAACCTCTGAGAGCACAAAGAATGGAAAAATTTAACCAGAATGATTGAGACAAGCAGATAAACAAAAGATAACTTGGAACCTTTTTACAAAATAACCTCGTATCACTAGTACGACTACTATACAATAACATACCTCTGTTATTTTGTTATTTATTGTTCGATATTCCTGCTACATCACACTCACTAAATTTCCTTATAAATTTACAAAACACATGCAAAGCAAATTCATTTCCAGCCAAAACCTCTTCATAAGCAGTTTCCAAGTTTATGTAAAGTTCCGGATTTCCAAAAGACAGAAAGATTAGCCCCTTGAGAGATTCCCTGCAGCCTGGGGTCTGCGTTTCTGTTTCTATTTCTATTTTCTACATGGTTCCCCTCAGGCACTTTTCAGCTTTCCCTGTTTAGTGTCTTGGATTCAGAACACAACTCTGATTTTAATCCAGGAGTTTAAGAATGTATCAAAACATATCAATTCACGAACAAAGAACAGAGAAATTACATTCATTTGAGATAAAAAGCTTTTAGGCATAATAGTTCCCTATCTTGACTGGTTGTGTGCCAGTGACAAGCACATCTCTAATAATCTTCACTCCTTTGGATACCAAGGTGGTTTCAGACTTGACAGGGCTCCTTAAGATGTCACTTATGATGCTTAGTGAAAGAAAAAAAGAAGACAAAAAATTAAAAATTGTTGTTTGCCTTTCTATGACTTTGTTCTGTACTCTGACAAGAGAATCAAGGCCATGTTTTGAAAGCAATCTACAGTTTACAGTGGTCTAGTACTAGACATTAAGAACAAAGGGAAAAAATACCACTAGCACACAGTAAGATCTCTGCACGCACTGGGGCACGTAATGGTAACTAAGGTAGATACAGGAACAGGTCACCTGCCACTCTGCACCAGCAACGTAAGAAGCTTTAAAAGCATTCTGGGCCACACCTTTTGTGAAACCTCTGCTGTGAAACATTCTGAAAGCACCCAAAAGGTAACTCATCTGTCCTTCACCAGCTCCTATCACGGTTGCTCCAACAACTAATTCAGTGGACTTCATGTCTCACAGTTCAGGACCTTTTCAGCCTCTCACGGTGGAGAATGATCACCTTGCCTGGCACTTTTCCTTGAGCAACACTGCAAAACAGGGAAGGCTCGTTTGCTGGCGAAGTACTTCCTCCCCACACACAGAAAAAACCCCTTTAGCTTCTGCCATTAAGACACTGCACCTTCATCTGCACCTGCAGAAACATTTTAATTATTTGTTAATGAAAAGTACTAAGGGTGGGGTTTGGTTTGGGTTTTTTTTTGGTCAAGACCAGTCTCAATTAGCATGAGAGAATCTGTTAAAAGAAGGATCGCATGGCATTTTATTCAAAAGTCTATTCAAAAATTACACATTAAATGCTGCCAATGTAAGTTTCTAACTTACATTCCAAATTTGTTCTTTACCTTATGGCAAACTAATATTTTTAGAGGCTTATTCTCTGCAGGACTAAGTATTTTAAAAGCAGGATATTTTGATTAAGTTGATGATGAAATGGCAAAGATTGGGGAAAAAAACATCCAGAGGCAAATCGGAAGGATTTTTAAAATATGGTCTATATCATTTTTTTATAGCAGGTACTCTTTAAAATCATTCCTAACCACTTACTTTGGAAACATGTTAAGCAGTCACAATCACAGCTTTAGCTTAACCTCTGCCTTATCTTAAAGCCTGCTATCAGAATTCCTATAGCATCAAACTATGAAAAGCAAAATATTTTAACTTTATTTTTTTCCCCTCTCCTTTTTTCTTCAGTAGCCCATGTTTTGTGTTTCATTCCAGCCAGCGCCTGAGATTTTTTCCTTTGTTGTTGGATCTCATGCATTAAGGTAACCCAATTTTGGAATTTCAGAACAGTGTAAGATGTGCATAAATAGGGTTTGTTTTTAATTAACATTTTTTACTCAGAAAAAGTTCTACCAGCCTTGGAAGGTTGACATTCAGCTCTAAAAATCGTTGGAGGAGTGTAAAGTAATTCCTTTTTAGCGTTGTGTGATTTTATTATCCATAAAAAGACAGCTTTTGAAATATTCTGATTATTCACAGCATTAGAAGACAACAGCCTCTGCTTTAATTTTCGACAGTCTTAATTTAAAAACATTCATTCATACAAACTCTAGACCCTTATACTTGGCGATATGGAACAAAGACTAAAAATACTTCATAAAAATTGCTTTAAATTTTTTATTTTTCTTGCTCCCCTGGTGTAAATGAAAAAACCACACTGAGGCAAGAGACAATGATGCGACTACCATAGATTAAATGAACTATGTAGCACCAAGCAGTTTCTGCTGGTATCATCCTTGATGTTGTCAACTTTTAATTAAAAAAAAAAAAAAAAAGGGGGGGGGGAGATAATACTCCCTAAATATATTCATTTATCTTTACATAAGAAAAACACGTAAGATCCACTTCATGAGTTTTCTGTTTATTTCTCATTTCCACATTAAATACCAGAACTTGTGAAACGTCCTATGCCAAGGCTCTAATGTTCTCACTGAGTTTTGATTTTGTCTTTGTTTCAGTTCAGCATGCAAGGTTCTTCTGCCTGGTTGCTTGGGTTTTTTTTTTTAAATGGTACGAGGGTGATTTCATAGTACCCCTCAATAACAGTTATCAGCATTTGCTACAAACAGCTGAACTCGTGGATGTTGGTGCAACGGCACAGAACAGATTACACAACTGCACAAATCCTGCTTAACTAGATTTCACTAATTGACTTTAATTCAGTGTAGAATAATAAATTCAATACTCGGAGCTCGTTCTGTTCGGAGCACGACAGCCATGCAGGATAATTAAGGCAGCACAAATTCAGTGCGTTTTTAAAACACAAATCTGAGATTTGGTACAAATTACAGTTCACTCGTTAACATTATAGGCACTGAAAGAAAGTACAGTGACTAATCAAAATCACCAGCTTCCACCAGGCGTGCACAGAAATGAAAGAAACTACTGAAATTACATAAAGCATTATATAAAACACATGTAAGTGACAGTTACTGGACATACCAAAGAGCCGTGTAACAACATTTCTCACACGCTTAAACAGCTTCAGTTACACTCCAGCCAATAACCTACTTCTGTCTACTTCTAATATTCCAAATTTCTGAACAGCTTCAAACAACTGGGACTCAAAAATAACCCAAGAAATATTCCTCCCTCCTCTCATACCGACCATATGAAATCACCTTGCAAAACAGTGTTGGTCAAGTGCCAGGACGGGTGATGCTGCTTCAAGGCTATAAACAGCTGCTCAGAAATGAGATATTTGGGGTTTCTAACAGGCAGTGAAGGAAAAAATAAGCAACACTATTTTAGAAGTCAGAATATCTGATTTTTTTTTTGTTGTTGTTGTTCTGTAAACATTTAACACACTGGGACTAATGAAATCATAATGCAGAGATGTCTGTAGGTGGCCTACGGTCCCCCTGGGGCCGAGGGCCAGCGTGGAGCCAGCACAGTTGAGGATGACCCTCTCCTGCTGGTGGCAGTGGAGGGAGCCCAGGGCCCACCCCCTCCAAATCCTACCTATAAGGCACCACCTTGCTGTGGGCTCCCTGATGATTCCCAAACGCTCCCAGACCTGACCTCGTGGCCCATATTGTGGGGAGTCAGTGCTGGGCTCGGACGCCCCCTCCCCAGGCCTGCCCTGCACTTCCCACGGTGGATGGCAGGTCGGAGATGCTCGGTCAGGTCCTGCCCCAAACTGGTCCCCCTGCAGGGCACTGCAAGCCCTCGTGGCACACTGACAGTGGATTGTACATCTCTGGTCCCAAGCTGCGAAACAAACATTGTCATAACTGCCACACATATAATATCCATCCAATAACTGAGTACTTTGCTTGCTTTATCTGTCAACTCCCTTATTTATTTCCCAGGCAAGACTTGGAATCAGTTATGAAAGACGGAATTTCAAATTGTTCTAAGAGCAACAGACAATTCAGGATAGTTCTAGAAAATTTAAATCTCAAGTTTCTGCAAGGGCAGACAGGGAGAACGACTGAAGGAGCACAAACAACTCAAAATCCATTATGCCCTAACTTTGGCATTACTACTTAGACTCAGAATTTGTTCCAACAAATTTCTGACAAAAAAAAAGCCCAGTATCTTTGCACTAGGACACAAAGGAAAAAAACATGGAATGATGACCAAAGCACTTGAACTGCTCACCATCATAATCACTATCATCCCTTTCCAAGACCTACTTCTAAGAGATATCTAAATCTTTTCTCTTAAGATGGCCACGAATCTTTGAAGATGCATTTTCTAAAAAGTGAATTAATAATAGGGACTTAAAAATGTGAACAGGAAACAGATGGGTGGGAAGAGTGGTGCGAAAAGTAACAGGAAACATTATCTTGTGTGAAACAGAATAGTGAGGACAACTTGGTTTTCTGATTAAGGACTGGCTCTGCCACTTCCAGTTGGACTTCAGATTAACAGTGAAGTCCAGAGGTCTCTAAGCCACTTGGCAGCTTCCCCAACACAGTGATCACCTGAAAAGCAACTTAACTGCCTGACAGATCTTCCTTTTCATGACCTAAGACCATCTCAAAGGAATTGGCTCAGTTTTCTTCTGTTGCGGTCAAAGAGAAAAATCAGTAGGTGGACTCATTCTGTAAACATTTACACATTAAGGTGAAGCAAGAAGAAAAGTATTCCAAAAACATCTATTATAGTGATTCCCATTTAAAAGCAAATACAGGAAAGTTAAGACAAAAAGCTGAACTGCAAAGCAGTGGGATCGAAGTGACAATGTGAAAGGAGCTTTCCGTTCCCATTAAGAATTCTGTTTAGTGCAATCTTGTTCCCTTTCCGGGAAAGCTGTATAGGTCTGCTCAGAAATACAAGGCTACTTTTATACAAGATCAGGAATGTCACCCTTGGCTGGATGTGGCTTTACAGTTTTCCACCACTTCCTTCCCTGGGTCGCAGACAGACTTCAAGCCCCACTTACTACAAAATAAAGATAATTCTATCAATTTAATTGTAAAATCCTTGTTTAAACAATAACTCTTCAACCATCACTCATGGAGGTATTTATTTCAGCGCAGTCACTATATTTTGTATTCAAAACAGAGCATTCTCAGTGAAAGACTGAAGCTTTCAATGGAATGAGAAATAATTCAGGACAAACTCTCATACTAGATGCATCATTTTTTACAGGTTCCTCATCAATAAGATGCCAATAAATGAAAGAGAAAAATACTCCATGCAAGAAATACATCTAACAGTAAAAACCTTAACTGTAAGTGCTTTCAGGTTCTACTGACAAACAACTTTAAACATTTTCTAAACACCTCAGCATCTTGATGCATATGTTGCACCAAAGTTGATTTTCCTAAGTCACCTTCATGAACATAAAAAAAATAAACCTGCGTAAAACTTTGCCATGCCTCAATCAGGAGACTGCATTAACTACAAGATGAGACTATTCACACTATGATTTGAGTCCAAACAAGAGAATGACCAGGGTAACAACAGCTTACATAATCAAGAATATCTAAGTCAAGACAAGCAGCCACTCAAAATATGGACTTGACTTTCAATAAGTGACTTCTACAGGGTCAGGTATGGTATAACTTTTAGACAGATCCAAATCTGGTTTGGGGTTGCAAATAAATCTACTTGTTCTCCCTCTCTGTTACAGAAATACCAATGTGCAAGTGCTTGGATAAATCATCCAGATAAAAAGCAGACTTTACTTTGCAAAGCTGGTAAGGGTCAGTGTTTTAAAAATAAAATCCTTTGGAGGACATACACAAAACTACATTCAGCTATAGACAGTAGTTTAGTGGGTCAGTAAATGAAAGCATATTGCAGGTACACGAAGTTGTACATGCTTTGTTTTCCTACATACAGGTGCAGAGTGAGCTGCCTTCATAAAGCCACTGCTAAATTTTCATTGCAATCACCAGCCACAAAAAATAAATAATATTTCAGAAAGAAACACAAGTAATAACATCCTAACACCTGTACACATCAGTCTAGCCCAGCAACTTCAGAACTGCAGAGGTTTCACATGAAATCACGTACAGTCAAGTGGGATGGGCTTTAACCCAACAGCCTGAACTCAGGTCAGTCATAAACAATATCTGCAACTTGGGTGCTTTTGCCAGAAAAGTCAAATGAGAAAACAAACATGCAGAGACAGTGTTAGAATATAGGGAATTATTTTGCAGCTTTCTGACCTCTTTCTTCAATTCCTATTAAAAACAAGCTCTTTACATAAAAACAGTAATTTTGAAAAATAAATTTTATTTAAGAGAATATTCAAGACTACTGCCAAAAAGAGTGTCAAATACATCTGGACTACAAAAGATAATGTGTTGAATCAAAAGCTAACACCCATTTAGCAATCAGATGCATATTTCATCCTTAATGAAGGCCTGAAGAGTTCACTTCATTCTGGATGCAGGTATCAAAGCAGATCTCACAAAGCAACATAGGCGCATCATCTAAGGATCTTTTTCACATTAAGAATCCTATTAGAAGGAAAACACTAAAAGGTAATTGAATTTCCCTCAGTTATCTTCATCTCTGTCAGCTCCTGCTACAATAACTTACTCTCCAGAGCAGAGATAACTCAATTCTGTCCAGCAAGCATATGTTATGAATCTCCAAAGCAAACTTGTCTAAATCATTCTGGTCTTCTATCAAGGTTGGCTGTAGATATGAACTCTGACAGAAAGTAAACAAATTTATTTTTATCTTTTAAATAATTCGCTTCCCTGTGCCTTGATGGAAGAATCTAAAGACATAAATGTTCCCACTAATTCTGGAATTATAAAGACTGGTTCACCATTGATTCACCATGCTGTTTTATCAGAAACAAACAAAAAAAAAAAGCATGTTAGAGCAGTTTCAGGTTCCTGT
The DNA here is from genome assembly GCA_013399855.1 of Oxyruncus cristatus. Lineage (NCBI taxonomy): Eukaryota > Metazoa > Chordata > Aves > Passeriformes > Cotingidae > Oxyruncus > Oxyruncus cristatus. Next base: position 1,581,864 of record VXAY01002314.1, read on the forward strand.
CTGCATAAAAACTAAGTTATCACCTCATGCTGTACTTGACGTTTTTTCAGAATGGTTTTGGTATTTATGTTTTCACCTTCAGTGGAAATACTGACTGTACAAATAATAATGACGAAAGTATACTTTAACTTTTTATTTCATTAAAGCTCTTAAAATATCAGTAAGCACAAATTCGCCACTCACATAAGTAAATCACTTTGATTTAAAAAGTCCCATTTTAGGAAGGTATAATGACTTATCTAGACCAACATCAAAAAAGTTAAACAAAAAAACAGCTCAAGGATGGGTAAATTACAAGTATCAGAAGAGTTAATTCCAGAAGGAGAGAAGAAAAAAATAGTAGATAAGGGTCTGGTCTAACCAACATCAACTGTACAATTCCTGTCAGTTCGTGATTGTTTTGGGCTGTTCAACATAGATGTAAAAAATAGTCTGAAGAATGAGTGAATAATGAATTGACAAAGATCCCTGTTGAAACTCAGCTACTCAGCTGTCCAGTCATGAAGGGGCTGTGAGGAACCACAGGGGGAGCTTGGAAGACCAAGTCATCTTAATAAAACAGCACAGGAACCTCGGTTTAGATAAAGAAACACAGAAAAGAATCTAATTTGAGATATAAAATGAGGGACACTGAGTTAACCTTTATCTTCACTCCTTTTTGCCATAATGAGATGGCATTATCAATGACAAATAGTCCTATAAAGCCACCAGTGCAGAACAGGATAATCAGCAAGCACATGGGAATCAAGCGAAGAGAACCACTGGGAAGAGAACACCACAAATATTGTGTATTTACAAATTCTTGGTGTGTTCACATCTGGAATGCTGGCTGCAGGTTTGGGTCTTCCATCAGGAAAGACATAACTATGATAGAAGTGAGAAGCATTTTGGAAGGATTCAGAATTGGAATCACTGCCATAGAAGAAACAACTACATAACAGCAGGATTTTTCAGGGTGAGGGGAAAAAAGAGATAATTCAGGAGTATCAGGAGAATTCTGTAAAATCATGTGGTATTAAGGACCCTTTTTAGGTGAGTTTGCATGAATAGGTTTTAACAGATTCTTACAACATTAGATGGAGAGAGTCACGAGGAAAAAGCAAGCCAAAGAGATACTGAGTAGGCTGTATGTGAAAGCTTCCAAGAGCTGGAAAACCAGGGACTGGCAATCCCCCTGAACCTGCAAAACTTGGTCAACTCAGAATACCACAGGGCTGCTGTATCTGTACACCACCAGCACTAGCACACGTTAGTACCAGCAGCAGCTTGTACAACTCAGACAACATCCAAGAGAGTGCCGGCTGCTCAAGGAATACAGGATATATAATCCCGTAAGGCAAAGGACCTTCTGCAGCTATTGGAATAAGCCCTTCATTCCACTTGTTGGAGTCAGCCTCCCAACTGTAAGCCTTGTGTGTAGTTATCAGCTATTACAAGCAACAGCTTTATTCTATTAATTACAACAGTCTAATGAACAGAAGGCGTTCTAAGAAATACTGGTTGTGATCCATGTCTCCCAGCCAACCTGACAGGGAAAAGGCATTTTACAACATGAGAATGAAAGTAAGATGCCAGTACAATCACCATTCAACTCAGTGTAACTCTTAGCAAAAGCCTATGTGGATTCAAAGTTTTACGGGGCTAATGGGGCAGTAATCCCTGAAGAGGTAACTAATTTCTTGCTGGCAAGCAGGAATCAGAAGTCACTTCAAATTGCAGAAGAGTGGGAGTGTATTTCTGGGAAGTGTTACTACATTTGTCCTTTTAATAAACTTTTTTAAGTATCCACAGTTTAAGACAGGATATCAATGTGATTAAGTGTTGCTCATCCATGTCACAGCAGGAATCAATCTTTCGAGAACAGACACAGAGAAGAGCTGCTAAGATGATCTAGAGTATGCAGACACCACCTCGTTTTCTTAAAAGAAAAAAGCCTAGAAGAGTAAAACTCATTCAATCTATTGAGCTAAAGTAAGGAGATGTGCTAAATACTGGATTAAAAAAAAAGTAAAAATAAGAAAAGCTAAAGAAAAAAAAAGACCCGTGAGGCCTAAAGACAATAAACACACAATAACAAAAAAATATATTCTAAATACAAGCAAAAATAAATCAAGAGTTTACAATTGAGCACAATATTTAAGTCCAACCTACTAGTTGAAATACTGAGAAAAAACACCTTTGGGTATACACTCTGAAGATCTTCTGTGACCTTGTCAGCAGCAATATCAGAATTATTTTAATATAATGTCTTTCTCATTTAGATCAAACCAACTTAAAAAATAAAACACCTCGGGGAGATGTGTACTGTCAACAGTGCCTTTTCTTCAAAGCTGAACAATTCCTAACACTTTTGTTAAAAAGGTATATAAGCAATGTAAGTGATCTTTGGACAGGAATTTTAGAAGAAAGTCCCCAGTCAAGCACAACAGCATATTTGCTTTGTTATTGCTAGAAAATTACATTCTATGTACGCTGTATTACTTCAGTCAGGAGTATTTTAGAATTATTGTCTGGTATGAGTTACCATAAAAATCTGTACATGAATAATAAACAAGGTAAAAAATACTGATTTACTTTTCATGAATAGGTGAGAACAACAACATTTCTGATGGGACCATCTAATCTGAAGCAAGAGATTTCTCATCGGGCTAACTTAGTTTTCAAATTGTATGTATAAAAAAATGCACAAAAACACAGAAAATGTTTTTATAGACAACACAAAAACTGCATAAAAAGATACAATATTAGGGCTTCAAAGGAAACAAATGCCATCCATCAGAAGGCTTTTTAAAGACAAAAAAAAATGCTGGAATGGTTAAGCTGTAGAGAAAGAAGGTTGTAAGAAAATGGGATTCTTCAATAAGTCTGTCCAAAGAAGGAGCACAGAATATGTCAACTATGGCATGTTAGTTTTAAAACTAGAATAAAGCAGGTCAAAAGAGTTCGAGGAAAAATTGCATAAAGCCATAAAAGGCAGCAATAAATTATTTTTCAGAAGTAGTAAGCCCATTAAGGTGTCTCTGTAGAGCTAATAGAAGATCAAAGGGTAAAAAGAGCTCTTGGAACACATGACCACCACAGAAAAGGGCTAGCAGGGAAGTTACAAAAGAAAGCTGACAAGAGCCCAAGTGCTAGGACCAGACAATATTCACTCAGGTGATCTAGAAGAACTGTGGGATGAACACAGCTGAGCCAAAGCTACAGTGTTCTTGTTCAAAGTGTCTCGGTGACAGGAGAACAAAATATGCCAAACGGACTCCAGAGGACACCGGGGAGCTACAGGGCAATAAGTCTGAAATTGCTAAAAGGCCAACTCATAGCTGTGTTTAAAGCAAAAACCAAACAAAGGGAGAAACACAGTGGCAGTAGTCCCACTTGTTTTTGTAAAGGGGAGTCATGCTTCACTAGATTTCTTTCAACAAGCCACTTCATGACACAGACAAGAAATATCCAGCTCACGAAGTCCACTGAATGCCAAAAAGACATTTAAAGAAGGGCAGGATGAGGTAGGGCATACATGAACATCCTTATGTTGAAGTTGAGATGCAGTGTCACAGCAAAGGTAAGTTCAAAAAGGAACGCCTGCTCCCAGTCTAGCAGAAGACAGATCACAGTAGAAGCCTCCACTGCTGTTCTCCAGTCTCCTAATTACCCCATTTTCTTCATGGCTATGATGCTCCAATTCAGTCATCGAAGTAGCAGGGTAAAATTATAAAAGATAATTTATTATTATTTATTATTTATTATTCATCATATTAACATAATATAAATTATAATTCCTGGTTACAGGAATTGAGCTTTTGGCTCCTTCTGTCAGAGATTTTTTTTTTTTAGGTTTTCAGGATCTACAAATGCTAAAACAACAGGAATTCCACAGCCTGGTCTACTAAGACTTCCAGAGCTATGGAGAGTAAATTAAACTTATTGATACTTTCTAGAGAAAATACCCATCTGTAACAATACTTACAAGAGGAGATCAAAATTTTTTAAAACAAAGAAATGTTTATCAGTCACAGAAAAGTAAACAGATGTGTTAAACACGTTAAAGGAGTGAAAAAGGCCATAAAAAGTTGAAATCTCATACACTGTAAAACACTGTGCAGAAAAGACTCGTATCTTCATGAGGTTCCTGGGTATTTCTTCAAATTGCACTCAGTATGTAAATGAAACATCTCATACATTATAAAATGTGGAATAATCTCAACAAGATACTGCTAAACACTAAGCACTAATTATAATGCAATAAACTTCGCAAACATCAGAAAAATGAGAACATGAAATAGCTACAGACATAAATCTGTTTACTTTCCATATTCAATATGATTTGAACATAATAATACTTTGATACTTATTAGATTTAATCCTTCACATAGTTTGCCTCATTACTGGTAAAAAATATTATCCAAAAAATGTTAATGAAGATAACATCACTTATTGTTTCACCAGAGAAGTCTACAGGAGAGAGGAATCCTAAATGAATTTTCTTCCACAATGCTTTAGAAACAATACTACCATATCACAGAATCACGGAATGCTTCAGGTTGGAAGGGACCTCAAAGATCACTCAGTTTCAAGCCCCGTGCCATGGGCAGAGACACTTTTCACTAGGCCAGATTGCTCAAAGCTCCATCCAACCTGGCTGGGAACATTTCCCAGGATGGGGCATCCAATCCTTCTCTGGGCAACCTGTTCCAGTGCCTCACCACTGAGTAAATAATTTCTTCCTAATATCTAATCTAAACCCACACTCTTTCAGTTTGAAGCCATCACCCCTCGTCATATCACTATATGCTTGTGGGAAAACGCCCTCTCCAGCTCCCTTACAGCCCCCTTCAGGTATTGGAAAACCACAATAAGGTCACTCTGGAGTTTCTCTTCCTCAGAGAAAGGATAATTCTTAAACATATTTCTCTAATGTATTTTGATTTAAAACTGAAGTATAACAAAAAGAGATGTCTCAGCATTCCAGTGCAATTTTTCATTCCTTCTCCTCCCATTGCTTATCAAAGCATAGCAAAGGAAAAACCACAATTTTTTCACTCCTTCCATCATAATTAGGCAATACTTTATCCCAACACTTGCCAGAGCATAGGGAAAATGTTATAACATTCAAATAGAAAAAGAATTTTTCATTTCAGTACCCTTTGGTTCACATGAGACAGTCCTAAAAACTGCCACCTCAGGAACAGTAGAAACTTAATCATCTAGTCTGGGACTTGCCAACATATTGCAGCAAAAAAAACTGGTTAATCCTCCAATGGAAAAAAAAAAAAAAACACTCTTCTATGCTCAGTGCTCTGTGAAGAATTTTTAATACCTCTAAATATGTTTAAAAATGAAAGTCAACCTTTCTCTTCCTTCTACCGACAGACAGATGGTGCTATAACACCTGAAGGGCCCAATGCAAAGGGGCAGCATTTATTTAAAAATTTAAATTTGAGAGAGCTAAGCCTGTCCATAACAAAATGTGTAAAGCCTTATTTTTCCGTCAGGGTACATTTAACTTCCTTTGTGTTGCCCCCATCACGTTTTTGCAATCTTATGGACACCTTTTGGTTACACTCCTACACAGCACCCACAGCTCACACTACCCGTTATGTCCACATGTTCTGTGAAGAACCACCGCTGCTGACCCACTCTACTGGAGAGAATAACCACTGAAAGCATTACAAAAACTTTTGTTCTCATAAGTAAGGACATGACCATTAAGTGTGCTGAATAACACTTCATATAAAAGGATGCTATAAGAGCCACAGAAAGACTTTTTTGATCCACAGGTTCAGTAATAAAGCAACTTTTGTTAAAAACATTGGAAAACTACGAAGAATATGGACCCAGTCAAGGATTAAAACTTTCCCACAGGAATTGTTACATATAGAAGTAACAATTGTCGTATGGAAACTACAAAGACACCAAACACCTTTTCATAATTCTTTCAAGGGCTCTCAAACATTCCCTCTGGCTTATGGGTATTCTGCCACAATTGATTTCAGTTGCTTCCTCTGACTCAAATAACATATTCCAGCATTTAATGCTTAGTACACCAAAGGGGAAAAGATGCAGAACACAGAAGATTATCCATCAGGGGCAGCGCTGAATTTTGTTTTCTGCCAAGGAAACAAAAAGCAAACAGCTACATCCGAGTCACTACTGGAACGCTTGCCTAGCCTTGCATCTTCCCTCTGTCAAGGCAGTACGAGGATTAAGATTCGTTTCTCAGCATGAGCCACGAAGTAAAACATTCCGTTTATTACCCCAGCCTATAAATTGACACCGAATAGGAATTAAAACTGTGAGGAAGTCCAAGTCTTCCGCATGAAAAAACATAACTGAGCACAAAAGGGCAACAAATTTTACAGCAGCTGGAAATGCTAGATTTAATTATTGAAGAGAAATCATGCAGAGAAGTTAGCTGCCTAGCATGATTTATAACAAATGCAAAGGGAAAGTCATGTGAAATTCTCAGTTAATCAACAGAAACAGCCAATAACAAGAATGCCAGCACTTCATATTTCTACAGATGACGAGAATCTGAAACAAATAAGACAAAAAATTCAAGGGAATGACACCACATAATTTTTTTTTTTCCAAAAGACACTTTGAGGAGGCAGGTTAGTTTGTAAATTACAGCAGCAGTTACATTTCACTGAAAAAAATTACCAAAGGATCTGTTTTCCTCCGAATGAAGATGATACAATGTTTTCTGAAAATAGTGTTGCATTCACCACTGCTCCTCTACACACACCACCACGTGCAACATTATGAATAGTTTTGTATTGTACATTTTTTCCCTGTTTTCCTGTTTCTTCACATGAATCTTTCAGATGAAAAAAAAAAAAACAACAAACCATGTTGCTGGAACATTCATCAAAAAATACTTCACACAAGCATTGAGATACGGTATCAGAGATTTTTGACAAAATCCAGTAGTGCCATTCAACAGCAAACCAAACCTTCACTAGGAAGACAAAACACTGATGCTTGAACAGTCCAGGCCTAAAACCCTTGCAGGTTTACTCATGTAGAATTCTATAAATATGTATATTCACCCACAAATACACGAAGAGATTTATATAAGACAGGAGGCAGATCCAAGGCAATGGGCACTTCTGTCATAAATTATAAAATAAAGTCAATTAGAGTACAAAATTCCCTCCCCCTCCTCACACCAAATCCAATTATTCCCATAGGCCTGGGTCTGCAGCAGTCTGTACACATAATCTAAGACACAGTGCGAATCACCACATTTTTCAAGGTCATTTCTAGAGAACAATCTGGGTGGTATCATGAAACCAGTTGTTGGAATTCAGGCATAAGGAGGTTCTTCTTCAGGATTTTCAGGTCTACCAAACACTCAGGGTGAGATTTTGAAAAAATGCCTAAGAGACATGAGCACATAAATCCCAGGGACAATAGGGAAAATTTAAGGTTATAAGGGTTATAAGTTATATTAGGAATGCTCCCATTTCCACATTCACTGTAAAAACCTGTGTTGCACTGCCTCTTCACTAGAGAAATGTGTGGAATATTGCTTCATCAGGCTTCTCTGAGGCTCCATCACACTGTAAAACAGGTAAGTATGTCTCAGGTCTCCTTGTGACCTCCCCATCTGTCTACTTTCATAGATACAACTACTTACAGAGGTAGCAGTGAAAACATAGGTGAAGAAACGATTAGGGGAAAAAAAAACAAAATAAAAAGGCTGACCTTTGTATTCTGCCATAGAAAAACCTCACACAACCAACCCTTCACCTCCAAAACCATTTCTTTTTTGTTTATTTTTTTACAATACCAGCTTAGAAGACAGTATAACTGGTTTGCTCACAATTTGTTAGATTACTTATACTATGTCCTGTTATGAAAAGGAGAGGCCTGGTACCAAAGGGAAAGACTCTTTTTGTCTTTGTCCAGGCTGCTTATAGGGTAGAGCCCTCTGGAGAGGGTGGGAAATTGAATGAGCTTCCCATGAAGGAAGCAGAACACCTCCAGCTTGAAGAAGCTTCTGGAGTGCAGGACTGCAAAGGAGGGGTTTGCAATGCAAAAGGAGACAGTGATTTTTGATGACAAGCAAGAACAGAAAAATAGCCAAGTCAATGACAGATGCTCTCCTTGCTATCAGCCACAGAAGTATTGGATGGGTTTTGCTGCTGTTCAAGACACTTGAGGTTTCTGAAAGAGAGAGCGTTGTCATGAGAAGTTACAAGCAGAAGAGAAAATATTTCTTTTCAAATCCTTTTAGTCTAAATCCATCTCACTCAGGGTTTACTGCATATCTGAAGTTATAGCACCAACTGGAACAGCACGCCACAAAAAAAAAAAACAAGACCAAAACTATCCCTGCTTTAGAGACTCTTCCTGTGCTTTTGTCATCCTACTTTATGGAAAGGGTTCCTCTCAATGTTCTGACCAACACAGGGTCCCACCACATGGAGACACAGCAAAGCCCAACGAGAACCTTATGCAGCAAAGTTTGCACGTGTTGCATTTGCTGCTGTTCCTTTGTCTCCTCCTGGCTATGAAAGAATTGATAGGTGGACACTTCCCAAACCGTTTCTGGAAGGAAAACATCTGTCCTGTACTTGCAATGAATTAAGAACCAAAAAGGAGTGGTATCTTTCCCTCTGGACCCTGTGCAACTTTTAAAACGTCACGTGACAAATAATTTCTTGTATCACATTTCTCAAGTGCAGCGTTCAGCACAGCAGTGCCTGTACTATATTACCTATTTTCCTAGGTTTTTCTGTCCTCTTGCAATGGCCATCCTTTCCCCATTTATAACCAAATACTATACAACAATACATAACTACAGAACCTGGGTAAGAAGCTTGTCCAGATTTCCCATTGCTTCCTCCTGCCTCTATGTGGCTGAAATACCTGACTTCAGTTTTAAACCCTAATTTGACTTTTACTGTAAAACTGCCCTTGTATCATGGTGCAAATGTGTCCAAAATCTGACACATGTATTGCAAGGCTCATCTTTGTCATGATTTTTAGAAATGGAGAGTTAAAGCCAGGTAGCAATAAACTTACTACAGATCTTTAAAAAGAGAACTGGAAGTTGGAATTTTCTGACCCAATGTTATCATGTGTGATATGAAACACAGACATGCAAGTCTGAATAAAAATGAAAAATAGGTAATAGTCCTTTCCTCATTTCTCATCTGTTTCTGGTCTTTATACCTCACTCAACTGGCTTTACCTCCGTTCTCCCCATAGTTCAGGAGGTAAAATTTTCTTCTGATCCAAAACCACAAACGCTTGTCCCAACCATTAAAAAAAACAAACAAACCAACAAAAAAACCACACACACAAAAAAAACCCCTGCAGCTTTGCAACTAACAATTACCCGAATCACAAAATGTTTTAAAATGTGATCAAACCCACATTTGCACACACCATTCTTTAGGGCTACATGTTATAGGATCACTCTGTTTTCCAAGAAATTGTTTACTCTTTTTGTTGTACACAGGATCTGCTCGCTTTCTTCAGCTATCACATCTTAAGACATGATTGGTGCAAAATACTTGCATCAAACGTTAAAACTGGAAGCACTCACAGCACAAAAATCACGACACTATTAAAGACATGACCTCTGGTTAGGGAAGTCTCTGAGCTGCATATCTCTGTATGACGAGACAGAATTTATGAAAGTACAGCCCGTCTGCTTCCTTTCACAACTGCTCTTTTCCGGACATATGCCAAGTCAGACAGGATGTTTCATTCAATGGACTGTCCACACAGAGTCTCTTTCATGACTGGGAGAATACCATCATCATTTCCACCCATTTCCCAAGAATAGATGGAAGATGAAGCAGCAAACCCAGGAAAAGTGTGTATGCAGGTTACCAAACCACGCTACTCAGGTTAGCCAAAACAATCTGTAGCTTAGGGCTTATCATCTGCTACTCTGCTTCCTTCCAGCTCCTCAAGATGGAGAAATTAACCAGATCAAAGGTTCTATCAAGTGTTTCAGAGACCTTTTGCTCTTATTTGCGAGTCCCACATGTCACACTCCTGTAAGTGTGTCCTGACATGAGTGCTAAGACCAAACCAGGGGTATCAACATTGACACCCTTTCATACAATGGGAAAACACCCACCAACTGCACACACAGCATGTCAGCAGCCCAACACAGCACAGATCCATCCCCATCAAGGGACGGAATGGTTCTGGTCTAGTCAAGTGGTAGATGAATTTCTGGATATGACAGAAGAATGCCAACTCTTCTATAGCCTGGAGCACCACTTTAGAAGGCTATGAGAAACACCATGGCTAAAAAGTACCATTGGGTTGAAACAAGTCCAGCACACTTGACAGGATGTGTGAAATGCAGACCACGCCATGGACGGATGGAACACGGTTACACCAGAATTTCTGATTATTAATGTGGTACCTGCAGATTCTGATGAATATGACTAATCATTCCCCCTTCCACAAAGAAACACAACACTGACTGAAGTCTGTGAGACATCAGTAACCCTAACTTCATGAGACACCAGGTTTGTTGTTTAAGTATTGGGTAGAATCCAAGTTGTATATCCTCAGCTTTTACACCTGCAGAGGTCACGCTGGATCAAGGTTTTTCCAACACAGTAACAAAACTAAACTGGATAAATAGACTGCTGCTATTTTAGTACATTAGTTTACATTTAAGTTCCACCTGATGAGTTAAACTTCTTGAGCCATCATACTGAGATAGCACAGAACCAAACCAGCATCAGCTGAAACTATTAGCCAACTCTCACCCTAGAGAGTTGTCACAGCAAAACTCAGAGCTTTATTAAAAGTGTAAGTTGATGCTCAGCTTAAATTTCTTCCAGACATCATAAAAGGTGTCTTGAAACTGAAACAGGGCTAACAGTGAAGTTGTCACTGAACAACTGGATTCACTGATAGCCTGTATTTACATGACAGAACCCTTTACTTCTCACACGTTTTCTTCATGCCCACACCGCCCTTAGCGAATACTTTGCATGTGAAGAAAAAAAAGTGGCCTGCTCATCTAATCAATAATGCCATGTCATGCGTGGAGCTTCTGCATAAATCCAGAGCAAAAAGATGTCAAGCATGTCCCACTCCAGTGACTATCGGGCAACGAAGTAAAAAGATGCGCTTTTCATCTCCACAGGACTGTCGCCAAACCCTTAATGTAATAAATGAAACATGCCTGCTATTTCACCATTGCAAAATGGTACTGTAGATATCTCACAACATCTCTGTTTGCAGGAGGGGGTAACTAGCTCTAGATGAAGTGCAGATATGTTATTAAACAAGGCACAGCTTGAATCCTGGGGCCAACACAGATGACCTTTAGAACATAAGCACTGTCTAAGACAAATATGCTTTCATCTTTGGGGAGTATTTTTTCAAGTAGAGATTTAAGAGAGAAACAGTTTAGAACTACGTTAAGCACAAATGTGCCTTCAATCTCTTAATGCTTCATTTTAAAAACAAAACTACAAGTAGTATCACATGTCAGAAGAAAGACTAAGTACTCTTTAAGCAGAATATTCATGAATTTGGTGAGATTTAGATTTATTTTCATTTAGCCCAATAATTAAAGCACAGAAAAAGGATATGTAATGTAACTGAGATTCAAAATGACCGAAGTGATTCAGAAAAAAGGCTTGTATTTTTCTTACAAATAATACAAGTTCATTACAAAAAAAAGACCATTATTTCACTTTAGAATCCCTTAAGTGGGGTGAAAATACGAAAACATAAAACCACACAGAGTAAAACATAAGGAGAATGGTTTTAGAGAGGGATTAAGTCAAATAGCAAATCCTACAAAAAGAAAAGAAAGTAATTTCTCATTTTGCACTTCACAGGCTGTTACCATCTATCTTCAGTAAAGTTGGGGTTTTTTTCAGCTCTATCTTGACTGTGATGCTAAGCAGCTTTAACACACACAGTGATACTTGCTAAATGGAACAGAGCAGCATTGGTATGATAAAATTATTTCCCCTACAAACTCGGGTGTGCAGATTTCAACAAGTTCTGAGCTGCTCTGCTCAGCCTGTTTTTCCATCAAAGTTAGAGGTAAACTAATCAAATCACCCTATGACTGCAAAGCACTTCTCAGAATGGAACCTCCCGTAGAGGCCTGAAAAGTGCATATCACAGACACTGGAATCCTCAAACCCAGCGGGCTTGTTAGGTTTTTGTGGGGTTCTTTTGGGGTTTTTTTGATTTATTTATTTTTTTTAAAAGGATTTCATTTCTTACCTCAAATTCAGCATGGCGGTTGATATCCTCTGCTCTCTGTCGGCTCAAGATAAATTCTGCTTCGTTAGCCACTCTTACCAAATGGTCCTTCATGGTTTGACTCAGCAGCCTGAGGACAGAGAATATTTAAGAACTGCCCTGAGAGAATGAAGTGCAAAAATAAAAATCTGCAAATACAGTATTAATACAAATATTTTGAGCTCTCCTGACTTTATTGTGTTAAGAAAACGGTATAAATAAGGTTGAGGGGTAATACTCTGTCAACTAGTAAAATTGTATCTCGACAGTAAACCAAAGTAAGTATTAAACAAAATGTAAACACTCTAGACAGTCATTTGTTTTACCTGAAATAGAGATATGTGAGAAAATCTTTCACATATGCACACCACAATATAAAGAAGAGTAAGCAGCTTATACATATAAACATCCACACTTAAAGCTCTAACATAACTGATGTAAAGTCTAAATAAAAAACTGAATTGCAATGCAATATAGCTTTGTCTCCAAATGCAAAACTGAAATTTTATTCTAAGGATTAGAATAAAATATTATACATTTAATTAATATTTTCAGGATTATAAAACATTCCCAGTCTCACAAATGAAATGCTAAGATATACATTGTTCCAGGTTATGTACAGAAAAAAGCTGTAATTCAATCTGAGATTTCTAAGGCTTTCATAAACCCTGAGTTTATGAACGGCATCAGAGCTGACAGAATGAATAACAACCCAATTATTCAGTGAGTTCACATACTGTTACTAAAAACATTTCCTTTTTAATTAGTTACATTGGGATTCACAGTTAAAACTGTCTATACAGGAGCAACACTGTTTTAGAAGATGCACATTTCCATAGGATCACTCAAAGATACACCAGATAAATCCATTACATGTTCTACTAATTAGTTCTTAAAAACATCTCTTATTAAAGCTTTTTTTTCTTAGGGTTTTCAATAATAGAAACAGAGTTGCAGAACGTAAGATCATTTGTTTGCCTTGCATACACAAGGTAAAGTACATTTTAACAAGTTGAGAGTCCAATGAGAGCCTGTATTTATAACCACAAGATTTATTATGCAGGATGCCTTCTAATGCAGACAATGTTAGTTCTATCCCCGATAACTTATTTATCTGAAATAAGACTCCACCTGTCTCTACTGTATATTTGAAAGTATGATCATCAATGTTCTGCTCTCTCTTTTCCAATGCCACTCAGAAGTCCACACTTGCACTAGACTAGCAGGTCACAAACCTACTCCCATGAGAAGAAGTCCAGAGGCAGAACAACACCTTTGCTCACTGCCCCTCTCATTATAAGGCCTGGAAAACTGCAGCACAACAGCCACGTGAGGCCATGAGCTCATGAACCAGCCAAGCTGGGGGATGACTGTCTCCTCATGGATGAAGTCTTGAAAAAAGAAATATCCATAACTCACTATTTGAAGCACAACTTCACCTTCTGTTTGGGGAGGCTTGTACAAGGGAAGCCTCTATTTTAAAACCACATCATAATTATTTTAAGTTTTTCTATTTTAATAACATTTCAGAATGGAAGTAGCTGCTGATCAACAAACATGCAATTCTGCCAATTTATCTGCATGCATTAGTGACAAGCTTTACTTTCACAGACTAGCAGAACCAGCATCGCTACAATAGTGTAAATTCAATACAGTAACTTCTCATGACATAAAAAAATTGGGAAAATAAACTAGTTAAGGTGGCATTTTTCATACACTGATAAAAAGAAACCCCGAACGTCTGTCTCTACAATTTACAATGATGTTCAGTTAAATATCTACTAATAAACCAGCAACAAGCAATTTTGCATAACCAAATTCATAGTCTGCGCAGACTCCAGGCGTTTGACTCTTTCTCCATGATCCTCAGTAGCACATGTAAATCTGACACAAAAGCTTTTAAATAAACATTGTTTTACTAAAGTAAGAACTGACTAAAAACGCATAGGGACCATAAATACTCATGTATTACAATTTACACGTAACACAATTGGACAGTATTCCATTATTTTCATTGAGTCTGTCAATACCGGTATCTTCTGTAGCCTGATCAGACTTTGAAAAATCATAGTCATCCTCTAAAACGTCTACTTTTAATCTAACAATCATTATCCTCTGTAAGTCCCACTTTTTTTTTTTCCACCTATTCAAGAAATCATTCTATATAATAATTGCTTTAACATTTTACAACATGGATTTTCCTTTTTATTACTAAATGTAACCAGTGTTGGCCCAGCATGTTAGTGACCATATAATGGCACCAGCTATACATTTGCAGAGATGATGGACATGTTCCAAAGAGAGCACAAAACTACATTCCCTCACATAGGAACAACGTTCTCAACAGATTACAAGTGCACCTTGTGAAAACAAAGAGCTTCTAAGTATCAGAAAGAGCTTTGCCTCTTATGGATCAGCTGTCACTTCTGTCATCCCCACCTCTCCTTACTAATCCCACACACTTTCCGTATTTTCTTTAGGATATTCTATACAAGACTAGGTCAGCTAGATAAACCTGAGACATGATTTTGCAGATAAATCCTAGTTGAACTTGTCCTTCTGGCAACCAAGAATTCTTACAGCTTACAACTAAGGAGTATTCAGAGCTTAGCATAAGCAACTACTTCAGAGAAAGGTAAATGACTTATATTATACAATTACTTCTGTTCTCACCAATTCCCAAATGCAGGAATGAAAGGCCATCATGAGACAATGATAAAAACTATTTACTCACATAAATGAAGTCTATATGAAATATTATACTGGTTTATACCATATGTCAACTGCGTTCATTATTTACTTTCAAGAACTTTGAATTTCAATCTTTTTCAGTCACGTTTTCCAAACACTGCATATGCTTAGATTGACGTTCTTACAGCAAACAATTCAAGTTGTATCATCACCTAGGGCACTTTGGATATCCTCATACATTGCATACCACTCAGATTTCTATGTCAAAATCACCCCTAAGTGGAGGACTTTGCAAACTAAATGTATATCTATATATAGATGTAATGATGGCACGATATAAGAGAGGAATCTACAGCCATCGTTAAAAATCAAAGACCAACAGGAGCTCACAGCCCCTGTATAAATGAACACCTCTGCTTATATGTCTAAAATGAAGTTTCAATCACCTACTAAACACTAATTTTGGGAACCTTGGCAGCTGCTACTTTTATGGAAAAGGGAAACAAAATATTGAATAGAAAGCTCACTGCTTTCAATAGAAACAACTGTTTGTAGCCAAGTAGACCAATGCTGAAGCAAGGAAAAGAATCTGACCCTTGCTCAAGCGTTAGTTCAACTCCAAACTGCATACAACACATTTTGTACATATGGGAGAGGCTATAAACTGTATTAACTAGATCAGGTGATTTTTAGAGACAAATGCTTTCTTCTTAAGAAAAAGTTTAGAAACATCTGATTTCCTCACTAAGACAGTAAGTGCAATTCATGATTTAAAAGATGATAATGGTCCTTTCTGGTTCCTGCTCTGGTCTCCTGCGCAGATTCTGTACAGATCATTAACGACGTCCTCAAAATAGTTTCATTTCAAGTCTGTACTTTCTGTTTGAGTTACTTTCCCTTTTTCTGCACTTTTCACCTTTTTTTTTTTTTTTTTTTAAGGTTTGAAGATCATAGAATCATGGAATGATCTGGGTTGGAATGAACCTTATAAAAGTTCACCTAGTTCCAACTCCCTGGTGTGGGCAAGGACACCTTCCACTAGACCAGGTTGCTCAGAGCCCCATCCAATCTGGCCTTGAACGCTTCCAGGAATGGGGCACCCACAACTTTTCTCGGCAACCCACCCCAGAAAAAAAGATACTTTACAGCATATTCTCCCATAAAGTTCTATAATAAGGTAATTAGTGTCAATTAAAATAACCAAACATAGAAACCACAAACAAAAAATCCCCAATCAGAACTATTTCTTGTCTGCTTTTATCCTGACTTTTTTTCCCAGCAACTAGATCACATCAGTTCTTCTTCTGTCAAATAAAAATTCTACCTAAAACATCTCTAAATACTTTTTTTCTACAGCAAAAGAACATCTTTTTCTTTCATTAACAGGCAGATTAACTGAATTTCTTCTCTCTTTCAAAGTATGCACACCCAAGCTGAAACAAAATCCGAGTCTAATAATTTCCTTCTTGCTTCATAATCTCTGTATACAGACCCATGGACCATCCTTCCTTTATAATACCATCTTACATATCTGCTTATTTTTTTCAGTGTTATTAAATACCAAAATACTGCTGAAAGTGGCAATTTCCACTCCACTTTCCCTGACAGATTCCCTTCTGGTTTGTTTTTATTTATGACACACCATTGAGTCAGGATATTTTTTTTCCTAACACGAGAAGACTGTGGATGGACATGTTTTGTAGAAATTAGACATGATGTATCTACGATTTTAAAGACTCTGGATAACAAGTCTACTCATCTGCTTTAAGTGCACACCAGATTCCAGGTCTCAGACAGACTTTTATTCCTTTGTCTAAGCACTTTCTTTCCAGACTAAAATATTTAAAAACATGTGATTAACTTTGAAAAGATGAGCAGCCTAGTAAAAACAAGCAAGGGAATGGATTCCATGCTGGAAGTTAAATATATACTTGCATACTTTCCTGGGTCAGGAATGAAGTGCTAAACCACTGAGAGAAGGAGTTCCAGACAAATGCATGAGACAGACTGATTTTCATTGTTATGCTGGAAGAGAAAACTATGAGAATCAGAGCTAGAACTCCTTCTCTGATTTCTGGCTGCTGAATGCTTAGATGATCAAGTAAAAAGTCAAGCTTCTCCTTGCAACACATAAAAAGGAGGAGGTACAAGAGGGAAAAAACAGAACAGAAAAATACGCACAAGCAAAAGCAAGTGAGAGGTTGAGAAATTCTGGGTTAGCATTACTGATGTCCAACAATTATCCATTCTAGTCAAAGTACAAAAAAAGCTTTACAGCAGGTGACAGGTACGACAGCTATTTAGGCATGAATCTGTCATGAAGTACTACGGAGAGAGACTGTGCATGTTCCAAACACCACCACAGTGAACCCGGAGACAGTCAGGAGAGGTGAGCTTTCCTACTTGTACTCCTCATAAACACACCACTTAAGAGATCCTCTACCTTCAAAAGGAGATACCTTCTGCGTGAATACACACTTTATGGGATGTTTTATGGGGTCTGACTGTTCAATGCGCTAAGGGTTGGAAGTACTGACGCAAGGAAGTTTTAAAATTGCTTTGTGGAACACAGATGCTTTACAGATCTGCTGTTCAACTCTCAACAATACTAAGCTAAGTCCGTAAGGTCCCAAAGACTGAAGTTTGAACACATTCAAACTTAAAATAGGAGATGGCAGGGCGGGGGGGGGAGCATAGTCCCAAAATTGTACGGACTCGTCAAAATGCTGACTTGGACATGCAATAGCATGAAATGTAACAGCACTGTGAAAAGGCAGCTAAGGAGGGACACACCAATCCAATCTTTTCTATCTAGGAAAGCCTCTTAGGACATGTCAGAGCCTACTGCAGTGTTCACATTCCAAGATTACTACGATTTCTGAAAATGTACTATCAGATAGCAACAGTGCAACACATGTATACACAGAAGAAAGCAGCATAAATACCATCTTGCTACTCGCATTCATTTGTTTTTTAAAAGCAGATGTTACCAAAAACTTTCTGCGTAAAAAAAAAAAAAAATTAGAATATCCAGGCACTCAAAAGTGTTTTACGGATTTCCTTTTTCACAGACCCAGCAAATTAGTTATGTATTCTCACAAGCAAAACCTATCTTTGTCACACACATACCCCTCCAAAGTTACTACTTCCAATAATAAAAGCTTACATTAATTTTTAATTCAGACATAGTTCTCCCCAATAAGCTTCTGCTTACTCATTAAATTGCAGCAAAGATCCATTTACTCAAAAATGATGCAATTGAAAACCACGCACAGATAATTGAAACTCAGTGAAATAAAGAAACTTTTAAAAATGGTTGCGCGTGTCACAGTATCCTTTGTGCGCACACCAAAAAAATCATGCAGTGTCAAGAACCCCAACTCAAGACAAGTTATCCACCTTTGAAACACATACAGGCTACAATTTCTAATTTTCAGCACATTTAAAATGGTTTTTTAAAGTCTAGCCTAACAGTCTTCTGTAGTTCAAATTCACACATAAACAAAGCCTCTCCTGCTACAAAACCAAACCAATAACAAAAACTCAGAAATCACCAAAAATCTCTTTTACAAAACTTACCACTTAAACAGAATGGGTTGCTAAAAATAAAAAGGAATTGTGGAAAACACTCTTTTTTTCTCTTACAAATCAAGGATAAGGTGCAGGTTCTACATTATCAGAATCTCAGGATAAGGAGGTTGCAGCAAGGGGGGAGCAGACTGGTAGTAATCAATTCTAGTTTGGACGTGACTGCATTTACCATTTTTTTTCCTGAGCCTTTTTTGGTCAATTATGCACAAATTCTGTCAGTTATCATCCATTTTTTCATTAGTAGCTGTATTTTTCCAACTATTTTCCACCACAGGAGTTGCTCCTATGGCAACACATGCTCTAACAAGTCATTCCTTGAGAGTGACCACAGCGCTGCAAGTGAAAGACAATCAAGGAGGGCAGTCGACATCTGTCCCCTATTTTCCTTTCGGAAGGAGTCCAAGTAATTGGCCAACTAGTTTGATTGCCAAGAATTTCAATATTAAAAATATTTGCATCTATGATCAGTCAAAAGCAATACGTGCAATTTAAGACAAGGAACAGCAGGTGACATATGTTGAAATTTTCTTAGTACAGTTCTTAAAATTAAAAAAAAGAAAAGCTATAGAAATACAGATGATTACAGCATTCCAGACTTTATACTACTAGATGTTATGTATCAAGAGAATAATACCAGTTCCATTTGGAGAGGTTTGGGACCTTTTTTTGCTTGGCCGGTGGAATTTTTACTTGCTAAAGATGTTAAATTTGCATGCTGTCTGCCTTCCTGCTTCTCTCAAAAAATTATGAATTAATTGGATAATTCGATCAATTATTTTTAATAGAAGCCTAGAGTTTCTCAAAAAATAATAATTCTAAATCCAACAGAGCACAAAAATCCTTGCAAGTATCCTTTTGAAAAAAAAAAAAAACACAAAAAAACAAAACAAAACCACAAAACCCCAACCAAACCACAACCAAAAACCCCCCCTTGTTTTCAACTACACCAAAAGACATACTAGTAAATCTTCTGATATGGAGGGGAGAATTTTGATTAGATTTCATTCCTCATTAGACAACAGAGAACATAGCAATAAGAAAAAGCTACAGGAAAAAAAGCTTCATTAGTTCTGCCTCTCCAGAATACACTTTTGAATCCCTTAAATTTTGGGTTGCTTGGTTTGGTTAAGGATTTGAAAAGGTAAAGGAGAAGAAATTTAACATAGATTGTGCTGGTTTTAATGAGGTTATCTTTCCAGCAAACACTATGTGATATTTTTTCACAGCAACTGCTGTGTGAATATTCATTTACAAGTGTATAAAAATGTATGTATAGAACACTAGTCTGTAATTCTCTGGACGGCCAAGAAAACTATGCTTGAGAAAATTAAAATTAAGCATCTTCAAGAGTCTATTCAACTGAAAATTGGAAAGAATAATTGCTGCAACATGCTTCGGAGACTGATCCCTCAACCCCTGCCATGCCAAACCCATTATCACCCCAAAGGGGATAATAACTGTCATGCCTAGTCTCAAGCTCGAGTACGTTTGTTAGTGCACTGCCTGATACAGAAAACAAGGTCCAGCATAAGAGATGCTTCACACTAAAGTGTGCTAATGAATCAAAGCGACAGGAGAGAGTTTTAACCTTCACAGAGCAAAGGAGTTGTTTGCTAACTAGTCAAGTAGAGGAAATAACAGTCTAACAAAAGAGACATTTGTACATGCAAGGCAATAAAACAAAGCTGTTTGGGTTTTTTTTTAAGTTCATAAGTAATAGCTTGACCATCTTGTGCATAAGGAGGAGACATAATTAGTTCCAGGGTGAAAAAAAGGAATCAATCTGGACACCTCTGAAGTCTCCTGGCCATGACAGTGAACTAGATCACACCTAAGGGATGGTTCTGGTCAACTAATTTCCTCATCAGTGAGCTCTCAGGTTCAGGCTCCAAAACAGACCCTCCCTAAAGGAAGGACCTGAAGGTGAAAGGCAAGCACAAAGAATGAAATCTAAACTGACAGAAGTTCAGTAGGCTAAGGAAAACATTTTGCAACCTATACTTCTGCTGCACAGATGGTACGTGGAGAAGCTGTGGGTACAGGCACCTTTTTAACAAGGTTTCAAAGCGCATTAACAGTGTTCCCAGACATCACAATAGCGAACAATACTTACTCTTTTTTATTAAAAACAGATTAATGTTCAGTGTAGCAGTGTACTGACATCGATGTTTCTTTTCCTGCACAGAAAGACGTTATTCTCCCATACTTGCTCCTTTCCCTTTTCACTTATATTCTGGTTTTCTATGCGGGCTTTTTCCTTTTTGTTATGCTTGTAAACTGTCCTTGAAGACTTCAGTTGCGTGTTTCAGTTTTAGGTAGGTTTACAGTTCTGTATTTCCACAAAAAAAGCTTCTTGTTTTAGAGATTTTTTTTTTTTTCAGTTCAAGATTCGAAATTTCACTGGGCACAAACCAATCAATTCTGCTATACCTGTGAAGTGGATGTGATATACCTGGAAAGCCCGTGAGCAACTCTGTGTGTAATACATTAGTTAGTTTTGAACATGAGGAAATTCAAACCAACCCATTCTGAACGCAGCACACTCACTGGAGACCTTATGAGTCCCAGAGACAAACTTTCTGCACAGATTTCTGCCCAGGGAATCCCAGCCAAAACATGGCGAGCCTACACATAGAACTTTCAACTGCTGTGAGAGAGATGTACATTCATACCTTTAACATAAAACCAAAAAATACATTTGAAAGCAAGTACAGGAAGAGATTTATATCTCCTCTTCCAGACCTCTCCCAGAAAGATTTTTTCAGTCATCTTGTCTGCCTGATAAACAAAACCAGTAGAACACACCTCGAACTGAAATATCCTCTGGCATCGTTAATCCAAAAAACTAGTAATAAATATCAGGAACAAATCCCTGGTTCACAAAGGTTATAGGATGACCAAGATTTTCTCCACCAAGGCAGCAGACAACAGAAATTCTGTGATTCCACAAATTCTCGGCAGTTCTTCCAGTCCTTTATTTTATTTTTTCCAGCTCTCATGCCATGGTGCCATCCAGACATCCTTCCTTACTTGCTGAACCATTTCTGTCCTTTGTACAACTACCTTCTCTTCTTTTCTTGTGCCCTTCTAGAAACAACTTAAAATTCAACTTCTATTATACAATTATGCAGCTAAAGTCCGAGTCCGTATCTATTTTCTTAAGTTTTAATTAAAATATTTCAGCTTCTGGAGTTTCTAAGATTATATGTTATGGCAAAAATACATGAAAGATAGTAAATACAAAGGCCAGAATACAAAATAGCAAATACACGGCCAGAAATATTTTAGTCTTAGTTTATGCCCAAGGAAAATAAATGCAAGCTGCATAAAGAGAAGAAATATAGACTATAGTTCCTGTCATATGAGGGATAATAGTTTCATTTTAGTGAATGTTGAAAAGCCACAAAGCACTGCAATGACCAATTCAGCAATAACTTTAAAGGCTCCTATAAACAGCAATGGAGGAAAATGGAGACAGATAAAAGGAGTCATTTTTAAGAAATTAATCCCCTCTCCTCTTCACCCTAATGAAAGTTATGTTCCCACTTTAAAAAAAAAAAACGCAAAACCTAAAACACAACTCAGCTACAAGTCAGAAATGAAGTAACAATTACTTAGCCGTTTTCTTCTAACCAAAACCACCCTTTTCAGTCTTCAAGGGATCATTTGTCCCTGAGACAACCACTCTGCTCAGGCCAGACTATACGTTATTGATGTTGTTTATGGAGGTGGGGGAGTGATTCCATCTGTCTGTGATGGGCACTGCAGGTTTTGAAGAGAAAACAGTCAATTCCAAGCAGTTTACTGATAGACTGCTCTCTGAAAGCCTGACCTGGACAAGCTGAATAGCTACCAGGTAACCGCTCAGTCTCAGCAACTGATTTGTTCACGATAATCATCTTACACAGGCGAACCTTACATTGTGGTTTACATGTGTGTGGGATCTCTGTTATCTATGCTAATAAAACATTAATCAAGGGCCAAATTTATAGCAGGCATTTCGTAAGCAAGGTCAAGACAGGTCAGCCTCACATAATAGGAAACAACTACAGGCTAGATCTTAACACTGTAACTGAACACCCTTGTTACTTTACCTTGGCCCTTGGGATCAAGACTAGTAGCAAAAGGTTTTTTCTGTCTGAGAATGGTGTTTCCCCAACCATAAACTGAAATGTAACCATCAAAATGGCCATTATTTTTAAGCGTCTTGAGAACATCTACACATTTTAGAAGAAAAATTATTCTCAAAGAGCCATTTTCCCCTTTCCTCCAAAGATAAAATTATATTTATATAGCATATTAATTTATGTGATAAACGATTTTGGGTTTAATTCAGTAGCTGTTCCAGTCATGTAAAATTTATTTTCTATTGGGATTCTTACGAGTCGAAGTTACTAACACAATTTAGGTTTAAAGAAATGGCTCTTCTTATAGCACACCTTAGCTAATTCATTAAAACATGCTTAAAAAAGTCCTTTAGAAAAAAAGTAAATATTGCTCTTGACTGCCTCAACATTCAATTTCTAATGAAGAAAATACTGACGGTTCTGAATAGTCACTACAAGTCCAAGAGCATGGTCTCATCACCTGCTCTGTCATTTTCTGTAACTTCCAGTAAGATACATATGAAGTTATGGAAAGAACATAAAACTAACTGGCAATATTAACAGATTTTTTTCCTTAAAGGGACTCTCTTCCTTTCTATTCTATGAGGCAGATCAGAAATAAACGAGCAAACTGGAATCTAATTTTTGAGACAGAGGCTTATCTTACTGTTCCTAGCTATAATGTCTCTCAAATATCAATTGCCTTTCTCGAGAGATTAGCTGAATACAAATTATAGTTTCAACATTAACCAGTACACAAGGACAGGAAGAAAAAAAATCCATGACACACAGATAAGCGAAATATTTAATGACACCAAAGAGCACTCAGATTCTGCAAAATCCCATAAGCAGAATGGAACCGAAGTACTAAAGAATATGAAATCATGCTTGTGAAACTGAAAGAAAATGGTACAAAAAGGAAAAAGAAAAATTATTTTTAAAAAAGTTCAAGCCACTCAACTTTCTGAAGGCTAACACAGAGATGCTATCAAATACTGTGACTTACCTTCCTTCATTGACAAGCTCAATAAAGGCAAGGCCAGCATTCTTCTGTATAGAGTTTTGCCACTCCTGGAGAGGGGAAAAAAAGAAGAGAAAACTATAGTTGTATAAAAACAAAACTGAGAAGAGATGTTTTCAGCAACAAAAATCACACACTTTCTTTTCAGTTTTATCAACGTACACCAGCATTAGCAAACATAGGAGGCATTGATTGTGTGCTAATTCAGGAAGGAATGAATGCCATCATGAAGGAACAGGACAGGGCTGTTTACTCAAGGTCATGTTCTATTGAGGGGAGAAGAAAATACAAAAACATCCCACAAAGGACTCCATCATTTTCTTTTGCTATGTCATGTCATAATTTTGAACTCAGTCTGCTTCACTGATGCTTTTTGCCTTGTTGAACCCTGATAATGCTAGAAACTGGTTTATACTAATGCAAGGCTCACTTTTTATACACAAATTTCTCTTATAGCTTAAAGTCTACTTAGCATATTTGCTGAAAATAACCCTCACTTCATCATCCCATAGCCACCTCTACTCAAAAAATATCTGTTAACAATCCAAATATTGCACCATTAACACACAAGTCTGTTTCAAAAAAATTTAACATATTTTTGACACACTGAAATGATGGCACTGGCAGACACACATGCACTGCACATTCCTTAAACACAGCAGAACCCTGAATTACAGCAAAATTCTACACCTCTTAAACACGTAGGTGGGTTTTGCCTGGCCCCCATAAGAGACACAGTAGAAAGCAACCAACCCAGGTGACCTACCACTGGGGCTTGTTTCCCTCATTTGAAAGATGAGAATTGGTTAACAAAAACACAAAGTAGATTTTTAGTCCTCGACCAAATAGGAACAAGTTGACTGAGCTGAAAATTAGGGTAGGAAATGTGTAAACCTTATATTTTGGCACAAATGTAGAGGTATTTGGATAGAACAGGACAAATTCAGCTTTTGATTTAAATTCTACACCTTTTCTAATCTAATACAAAAGACTGATTCTGCAGCAGACAGATAGTCAAGTTTCATGTGCAGCTTCTTTGATTTTATAATCTTTGTTGTATGAAATAATAATCCTAATGATTACCCACACCAGTACTTCTATCACTGTGGTTCTTTTCAAAAACCTCATCAGCTCCAAGGCAGGCAAAAAGTGCAAAACTGCAAATGGGCCAGACTTCAAGTTTCAGATTTCTGAAAGCAGGAGGTTTGAAAATGCAGTGTCATAGCCCGATTTTGCTGCTGTGTTGCAGAATCACCTTGTGTCAGTCAGTGACACAAAGGTTTGCTCAAACACACACAAAAGCCACTAGAATAATGTTGTTTGTTTACAACTTGAATCCCGTTCACCCGCCCCACCCAAGAAAGATTTCCGAATCTGAAATGTGGGGAAATGATTGTAACTGATCTCTCAAGGCTTGACCTGTTCCAGACCCAACACATTGCTTCATCACATTTAAGCTGCAACAATGTAGTACAATTTTCAAGTAGTCAGAATTAAATGTAGAAAAATTGGAATTTGCGATGTAATATTCATCATGAATTATAAATGTATTTCATTAATTTTTATGTAACTGGTCTATATGCATTAATAAAAACCCAGCATTCTAAGCACCAGCTAAGTTCCATTTCACATACGGGGTTTGGGGTTTTTTTCAGGCTACATCAAGAAGCACCATTGTTCCTTATTGCTTCAGATACCTTACCAATTATTTCTCCCACCATCCTTCCCCCAGTTCTAGTCACAAGCCTTCTTATGGCCACCACTGCATGACTTCAACTTAGCCTGTAAGCTGCCTGAAGGGGTTTTAAGAAGCATTTATTCTAATGAAAAAAAAAGCCTTTAAGCATCTAATATTCTACACAAAATAACATACGAAAGTAAGAGGGTTTTTAATGTATTATCAGTTTCCAAATATTTAGCTTCATATGATGATAACAAACTATTCTGTTAGTTTAAGTGTGAGAAAACTCAAGAAAAGCAGAATAATTTTTCCTTTTCTGACACTGTCCATCTGCTGTTCTACTCTTTAAGGAACGCACAATAACACTTGAAAATTTAATTGGTGAAGATGGAGGCTGCCAAAAGTGAAAAGAAAGTGCATTTATAATGATACTTTTCAGCATTTTTCTCTATATCAGACATCATCAAAGAAGGTGTTAGTCTAAACAATTTCATAAGTCACAGCTGAACACACCCTAAAGCTAATTTTATAGTTGAAAGAAAAGACTAATGGACTTCATCTTTCATGATCCATTCAATATTTCCCCACAGTATATGTTCACTCTCAAACAATTACACTCAGTATGCATATTGCATTATTATATCAACATCTTAGTTATCCATCTCCCAAAAGTATTAGGGAAAAAACATGTTAAAAGCTTCAAACTCAACCACTAATGCAACTAAATAACTACAAAAGACATTTCAGCACTTTTCTAAGGAAGGACTGTAAGGGAAGATCAACAAAGTCAATAATTTCATACCTGTTCTAAGCTGTACTTAATTGACCAGTATTTCCTACGGCTATAAATGTTTAGTAACTGAGAGACATAATCTAATTTTAATGCTTTTGGTCACTGTACACTCAATAGTGAAGCAGGGAAGAAACCAGAAGCACTAAACACTATCACAAATAGCTACAATGAAAAATAACCATTACCACAAAGCAAAGCAAACACATTTAATCCAAATACTATGTCTGATAAGGAGATTTCCTAACTTATTGTTTCACCTATTTCCTTAATAGAATCTATAAACAGCTCCATAAGTACTCTAGATAAAATGCAAGTACTATACCCATTCCTGAAATGGTGCTTCAAAATTAATCTAAATTATAGTTTTGTATAGAATAACATATTATATTTCCTTCATATACAACTCTGCCATGAGCAAAACTATATCCTAGTCCTCTATAGCTTTAATTTCATATCATCAACAAGTTTCATTAACACATTCTTACTGCATGCACAGGGGTCATTAAATGAAGACATTAAACAGTAGTGGTCTTAAACCCCTCCTTTCAGAAACTAATAATCTACCCCAAGGTTGATATCATGACCTGTTGTCTCATTTGAATCATGTTGGGGTTTTTAATCTATTTTACAGTGGGTTTTTTTAATTAACTCCAACTAATGATCACTCATATGACAGTACCAAGTGCTCTAATAAAACTTATAAATTACTACATTTACTTTTTTTCTAGGAAATACAAACACCGACAAAATGCATTAGACCATAACCACCAATGAGATTAGTCTAGCAAATAGTCTTTAGGAGTCGTACATCCCATTTTATTTCATTGCAGCTACATGTGTATGTAGTTAATTCAGTCTTCAGATGCATTTAAAAAGTCTTTTATATTACTTGGTCCTTATATTTCCTTTCTTAAAAATAAGGTATGTCTCTAATCATAGGTATCATCAGATAAGTGAAGGTCCTTAAAAATTTCTGCCTTGAACTTTATTTTTCCAGTGTCATGTCTGTTTTATTTTTCCATTTGTTGCTGGCTTCCTCATCAGTCTGAGTACCCTTGTTCAGTTCTAACATTTCATGAACCTTTTATTTACTCGAACAGGTCTGGCCAAAGGCTTTTTCTACCAGCAGTGGATAACAGGAGCCAGCTTCAAAACAAAGAATGAGGGTGGTTCTTCACACAAAGACAATAAATATATTGATATTGCTTAAATACACAGAAATTGCACCCAATTCAGAAAACACCCTGAGCAAAAAAGAGCTGCAGAGCAGAAGAGCATTACACTTGCTTGTCCTATTTTATTCTTTTTGAGCATCTCTTTTTGCCTGTAGTTGGAGATAGGACAGACAACAAGCAAGGTGGAGCCTTTCTCTAACTCACTATAACCATACCTTCTGTTCTGGAACAAGCAGCAGTCACAAGCATTGAGGCCATGTTACTGAGAACACAGCTGCGTTGGGCAGGGCACGTCTCCAGGATGAAGGACCACCGCCTCCCTAAGATCCTGCTTTATGGGGAACTCGCCTCCGGCTGCCGCAAGAGAGGAGCCCCGAAGAAAAGATACAAGGACTCCCTGAAACAACATCTCAGCCTTGGCCATATCGACCATCATAACTGGCCAACTCTGGCCTCCAATCGGCAGTCCTGGAGACACACCATCTACAACGCTGCCGATGCTTTTGAGAAAGCACGCAGGATCACCCCTGAGGAGAAAAGACAACGCAGAAAGAACCGTGCCTTGCAGGATATACCATCTAAGGAGTCTTTCTGCTGTGCCTTTTGCAACCAGACCTGCCTATCTCGTATTGGCCTTTTTAGCCACCAACGCGCTTGCAACAAACGTGGGTAGAGCCCTTCCCAAACCTTCGTTCGCGAAGCCCGGCCACGATAACCACACCTAAAATGTAATCACTCAAACAAATGCCAGGAAAATTCTGTTGATCAATATTTTTCTTGGTTTGCAATTTCAAGTGTTTGCCTGTAGTCAGCAAATGGACATATCCCTGCTCACCTGTACATTCTAAGGAAAGAAATACAATCACATTTCAGACTATTATGGCAGGAGGGTGGGACCTCGATGATCTTCAAGGTCCCTTCCAACTCAAACCACTCTACAATTCTATGAATTACCCCAAAAGCTATATAAAAACATTTGCAAGACCAACCCACCAACTGGTCTGATGGCTAACAATTAGACATGGATCTTGAACAGAATATTTAAAACATTTCCAATATATGAAAACTGCTCTATTCTCAACTGTAACAAACTGTAATGCTGCTTTTATTCATGCACAATACACGTGCATGCTCCTTAATAATTCATTTTTCTCAGACTCTTTAAAAACATCCTTCTAACGAGTTTAACGCATTCTACAATTAAGAAGTGTATCTAGCAGTTGAAACATATACTAATAAGCAGGAGAAAAAAAAGGTGCAAATTCCTTGCTAATCCATCCTTCCCATAAAGCTGGCGGAGTTTTAATAATTTATTTTGGTTATGAAACAAAGGAAAAGGATGCCTTTGGTACTGACAACTGTGAATGGAGCACTAAGGAGCAGGGTGGGAAAATGTGTTAACATACGACTAAGAGACATATTATATCCCAGAGTAAAGGTCAAATCTGCATGAAAAACTTGTTCATAGAGAGATATACTAATCTTTAAGTGCCTAAAGTAAACTATCAAGAACTTTTCAGCAGTGTTTGCACTTGGTGTCAGCACTCTCTCAGCACCACATCCACTACAGGCTTGAATGAACTCAGCAATAAAGAACATAGAGTGAAAAGTAGATTATATCTCAGCTGGGTTCTTCGTAATTAAAAAAAAGTTTGACTGCATGTTAAGTAGAATATTTGCAAACATAAATTACTTTTAAAGGTTGAAGCATGCTTAAATTATTTTCATCTACAAAACACAACTGAAAAAAACCAACATGGAATTATGCGAAATCATATCTAGAAATTATGCAGCAATTTAATATCAAAATTAGCACATGTCAAGTAATTATGAAAGGGAAACATTTTGCAAAGATGTGACACAAATTAATGCAAGACTAGCACAAAAATACATTTGAGACAAAGTTATCCACTATACATACAGACATACCTGTATGTTCAAATAAAATTTAAGACCAGAGATAAATAATGACAGAACTATCAGAAATTGACAGAGAAAAAATAACTTCAATAATTATATTCACAGCCCTTTCTCTATGGAACATCACCACTGTTGCTGAATACCGACACATGGTGAGAACTTGCAAAAAATATTTACTATTCTCCTAAAAATTCAGAACCCCCTCTCAGGGGCAAAACCTTATCAAACAGGCTTGGATTTATTGAAATTTGAACAAAGGTTTCTCTATGAAAGCTTTAAGGTTGCATCTAGGTAACAAGCCAAGCTATCTCACTAATCAATACAGAGGTTTTGATTTCAATAAGGGTGATAAAAGTTACTCTAACCCTGGCCAGCTACAAGCTCTCAACAGATGATCATCATTAGGGCTCTATCGGGGTTCCACATACTCAGGCTGTACAAATGTGTCCTATTAGTACATGGTCTGTCTGTTTGGCAACTCCGGCCCTAAGACAAATGGCAGCTGCTGCCCTTCAAGGTCTGAAGTCAAGTCCTCAGGGAATCTAAAAGCCCAACTGGAAAAATCAAGGCCTGTTCATTAGAGACTGCTCCAGGGGAAACTTGCAAGGCTGCCATTAGAACTATATAAAAGAGCTAATTATTTTTATAAGACTTTTAAAACTATCAAACACACTCAGTTATAATAAAAAGTATTTACTGCTGGCATTCCATTTAAAAGACATTGCTTTTTGTCAAAAAATCAGCTAGTGACAGTACACAACTGAAGTCTTTGTATTAAAAATTTTAATGAGTCTGCTAGGAGAAAGTTGTGTAAAAATGAACGGGATGAGATAACTTCTCCCGTGAAGGTATAACACCAAGCCCGCTGTTGTGGGAAAGTATCCCAAACACATTCACATCTAACTAATGAAATATAAAGGTGGGCTGAGGTTGTGCATCTGTGACTATCTACCCCTGAAAAAGACACGAAATTCAAGAAACAAACACGTTCAGCGTTGCAAAACTGAGTGAAAAGAACAAATAACATTCTTGTTTCAAACCTATGCTGTTAAGGAACAACTGAACATGCTGCAGTACACTTTGTGTATTGACAGATCAGTCAGAAAAGCACAGGAGCAACTTGGTATCAAACAATAAGACTGAGTAGGGAAAAAAAAAAAACCAACTAGAAGTGTTTCAGTATTTTTCCTCTGAAAAAACACACAAACAAAGATTTTAATAACAACTGCTACTTTCATAAAATATACTCTGGGGAAAAGCTGGAACATGACCTTTTTTTTAATTCATAGCCACAAAATTGTTTACTATTTTAACTATGAAGCCAAATCAAAGTTTCTTATACCGAAATACTTTCCCAGCTGCACAGCATGACAACACTGTATTGAATTCTAATGTTATAACAGATCACGGCTATAGAGTATTTCTTACGAATCTTTTAAAAGTGCTATATGAAATTCATTAGTGTTCCTTAATCAATTCTTGGACCAACACGCACATTAGCTTCCGACAGCCTAATTCAAAAAAGCAATTACAACCCTAGTCCTTATGTAAAAGGATGACAGAAAGAAGCTATGCTAAACCAGTTTAAAAGAATGAAAATGTAAAGAAAACAGATTAGGAATGATTTATATCAATGCCTAGTGCTGAAGTTAATTACAACCAACCCAATAAAATAGTGCCTTTATTATTGTACAGCAAGTAATAACCCTAGACGCAGACAACAGAACTCTTTGCTGACTTTTGCATGCTCAATTCCACAGCACACTACATTAAGAATTAAAGAAGTAGTAAATAAGCCATACAGAAACAGCAGGTTTTTAACTAAAAGCAGAAGACTCCCCTGCTGTTTAACCATGTGGGTTATTCCATGTAAACAGAGCTTCCTATAAACTAGTATTATGTTGTTAGTGGTAAATGCCTAAAACTATAATGAGAGTTTAATTTCAATACTTAAAACTCAGAGTTTAACTCACAGTAAGTTTTTATAGATTCTGAAAATAAATTATGCATATATAGAGCTGGAGTAGTTTGCATACTTAAGTACAAGATTCTTCAGTAAAAATGATACACAAAAAACTGTCGGCTTAGCAGACAATGCCTTTTATGCAACGAGATTACTCTCAAAGTGACAACTGTTGACTTCTCTACAAACTATGCGAATCTATCCTAAAAAATACACTTTCATGTAAGACACACTACATAAAATGTTGCAGCATATACAATCATTAACAATTACACACAGCCAGAAAATCTGGAGATGCACTTGTCATAATTTATGCTGATACCAAATATTCTTAAAACAGGATTTTAGCAATAAACGAAAACTTAAATAACTTAATCTGAAAGTTCATATAAAATTATGAAAATATCACTGCATAAATAAAAATTATATCAATAATAACTATCACAGCATAAAAGCTGCATATCATCACCACTCAAAGCTGATTTTTGTATCTACCTTCAAAAAAGTAGGAAAAACTGGGGAAAAATTAAATGAGTAGATCACTGATGGTCCATGGTTTCTGACGTAGGAAGCAATTTGCCTGGGCAGCTTCTCCCTTTCTCTCTCCCACTAGCAGGCTGTTGCCATGACTCCTCATGAAACAAAATTAGGGGTCAGGTTTGAGTTCATCTAGCAGCAAACCTTTTCCACCGCAGTTTCCTCTTCAGGTTCTTTAACCATCGGCTATTTTCAAAGCCAAGATGAAAGACTAGCTCCAGAAAGAATAGGAATGGGAATCTTAAAAATGAATTGAGAAATGGAAGTACCAAGCAGTTCTGTAAACATGAACCAATGGAAAGCATGAAGCTGTAAGTTAAGGGAGATGAGACAGAAAAACAAAAGTGAGGAAAAGGAACAACACAAGATTAACAAAGGGAAGAGATCCAAATAATCACATTGCAGTCACAGCAATATTTTTAATGAATAAATTGAGGAATAGCAAGAATATAAGGCAACTGACTCTTGATTTCATTGTTTTTTTTGTTTAATTGTGATTGTCATTCGAGATTTTGTAAAATCACTGAATGAAAAAAAAAAAACTGGCTTTCAAAGTAGACTAGTAATTATAAGGACAAAAAAATCACAGCACACTCACTGTTGAACAGTTGCACTGGTAGTGATAGACTGATCCCACCCATAGCAACATTCATCATCACCACCAAACAGCAGCAACCTTCTCGCTCAAAGCTTTTAGCTATAAATAAATGAATTTAACTAGTAAAGAACTCAGTAATATACATAGTGAACACTGGTTTTGGAACCATAAGACCCTTTATAAAACGGGTGGATTGGAACTAGGTGATCTTTAAGGTCCCTTCCAACCCAAACTACTCTACCATTCATTGATTCTGTATTACCCTTTTCCCCAAATGTAGCTTAGCTTCAATTTAAACTCTCATAATGACACATGTAAACGATAAACAAGATTCCCACCATCATTGTACCTTTGAGGGCATGAAACCGAAGTATGTAAACCAATCCCAGCTCTTCACTCAAAGAGACAGGACATTCAAACCTGTCCTTTGTTATTCCCTTGGGCAACCCTATCCTAATGCAGATCTTTTCTTGAAAGACTTAGAGAAAATGAAGCTAACTCAAATAATTGAAAAAGGGCATTAAAACTAACACGACTCTTCCGTCATGGTCTACTTGCACACTACTTTCCCTTCCTCATCCTGCATCTCTTGTCTTCCTTTAGACTAAAATATAATACACAACACATTGCAACACAGGGCTCTACTCTCCTGTTTCCCTACATGTTGCTACAATAAACACGATAAATAATAATTTTCTGCTCCTTTCACTGCAAATCCTCCCCTGCCATCATCAAGTAGATTTTCCAAAAGAAAAATATAACTGTTTTAAGTGGAAGTATATATAAATGTCTTTGGAACTATTCAAAGAGTACTGGAAAATCCAGTTGATTCTTCTGAGTCAAATATGGCTCAGAACTAGGATCTAATACTTAACAGACATGCACCTCAATATCATGATTTCTGCATAATCTAAATTACGAGTTTTTAGTAACTTCAACAAGTTATTCATTGGAAGATTAGCATGTCATCAACAAACTTTGATGAGACAGGCTTTTTCCCAGTTGCAGAAATATGCAAAAAGGCACAGACAAGTATAAATAAGGCTAAAAGTTAAACAATAAACTGAAGAGCACCACTATGCAAAGTTTCTCCTGGTAAAACTTTAAGTAAACAGCAATTCTCCCCAAATCATGAGTTCCTTAAGCAGTGTTGCTTGGAAACAGGGACACATTATTTCATTTATTAACAAGAACAAAAAAGTTCACATTTTCGTAATTAGTATTAAATCAGCAACAAGGATTGCTGCTCACTGAACTTTCCGTAATCTCATACCCCTCCCCTCAGCTAAACCTCTTTTCATAGTCTCAAATTAAACAGACTAGCTGTAAAACAGCAGGGTGTCAAATTAAAGCGCACTTTATTTTCAGAGGTCTCCACACTTCGCGGCTGACTTCCTGTCAGGAAGAGTTCCATTTCAGTGCAGAGCCCCATCAGCAGGGAGCTCACAGAATTAAGTGCCAGTTGATATTACTTTGTTTTGCATTTACCACCCATGAGAATATTGTTCAAAGATCTAGTTATAAAGTCAGCGTGGTATCATCCTTCTGACTAGACTGCCAAGCCACAGGGTGTGCTCTCGCCGCACAAAACTCACCTTAAACGGTGGTGTTTTTTTAAGACCTAGTGTGCTGGTGAAGCAACAGGATACCTTTTTTCTTCAGAAAAGTCTTGCTTCTGTAGCTAAATTATGTTCCCTTAGTTTTGAACATCTGCAGCAGTGTACGTTCACAGAAATGAAGCTGTCCCATTACCCTATCACACCCCCATGATTCACATCTACATTAGACAATCCACACTCCTCCCTAGACATAAAAATGCATACATTAATCAAACAAATTCCCAGCAACACCTTTAAAGGTTATTAAACAAACAACCTTTAAAGGTTATTAATTTTA
This sequence comes from Oxyruncus cristatus, assembly GCA_013399855.1. Classification (NCBI taxonomy): domain Eukaryota; kingdom Metazoa; phylum Chordata; class Aves; order Passeriformes; family Cotingidae; genus Oxyruncus; species Oxyruncus cristatus. The sequence goes on from VXAY01002314.1 coordinate 1,616,082, forward strand.
GCTGTAGAGGATATGTTTTCCATTAAACTCACACCAACACCTTGTCCTGGATTCCCGACCAAATGCAAATCATTTTCAATTCATAAAAGAACTTTTCTTCATATGAGCCTACACTATTTGAAAAGTCACCTATTTGAACAGCCACTAGAGATTGTACT
>VXAY01002314.1:1616304-1690716 GCA_013399855.1 Oxyruncus cristatus
ATCTGGGAGGAAAAATCGTCATTTTCCCCACAGAATTCTGTTTTAGTAAGAACTTAGAAAAGTTAATCTCTCCTCACTCCAGTGTGGCAAACTATTTCTAAGAACAGTTTTGTGGGTTTTAACCCTATCTTTTATTCTTCTACCCAAAGCTTGCAAATTCTGTTGAATTCTCCAAGTGTCTTGTCCTAAGAAACAAAACTTCACATCAGGCGACACAAAAATATCATGGCTTTACTACATCTATCCATTTGTACCTCTCTAAACACCTTCTTACTCTAATATATAGCACTTAAGCATCTTGATTTTTTTAATACAAGATGTATTTTTTTAATGTTTGTTCAAAGCCACAATTACTTCCCACAAAGCAGCTGTGTAGTATAAACCAAAAAACACTGGCTCATTCACACTACTTTTCTCAGTTTGCAGCTGATATGACCTGCTTTTGTTGAACACTTCAAAGTACAGTGGCTGCAAATTGCAGAGGGCATTTTCTAGTGGGTCTAGAGCAGGCCTAGACTAAACAACCACTTAAACTATTGCTCTGACAATTAGTTATATCTAATATGCAGAAATATCAACCTCATTTAATCAAAGTATAATACAGCATATGTTCTTCTGCTTTTCTCATACTCAATGTAACACATCACAGTTTTTGCTCATCTTAAAATCCCACATCGTACATTTCATTTGCAAACTGGAAAGTGAGTAAACCTTTAAAACATCCTCCCAGACTAAGTGTTACGGAAAGATATAAGGAGGTAAGGCCAAAGTACCAGCTCACACACTTTAACTACTGTGACTAGTACCTGCCAGGACACAACTATCAAGTGGTTATTGCATCATGAAGTCAAGGAAAGGTCACTTATTGCTTTGCCAATACCGCATGAATATTCTCATTACATTCTAACCTATTTCCACACCTAAGGTAAAAGCAAAGTTATAAACTTCTTTGATTTCTACTACTCAGCAAACTGTCAATATACATCCATCCACTTCACGGAACATTGTTTTTTGCATGAGTCTATCAAAATTATTTTTTTAAAAATTTAGCCAGTGATGGACAGAGACATTTTAAATGGCCTATCTGTAAGCCATGCTAACAGCAAACAAAGCACGTTATTCCTGAAGCCAACGATGACATCTAAGAGAAACGACAGAGTTCAAACAGATCTTAAGCGTAGTGAAGTGTGAACTTTAGTGATCATTAAGAAGAGTAAGAATTTGAAATAAACTCCTCTTTAAACATATTAGGGTGCTCCCCAAGCAATTGCATGGAACTCAGAAGGTTAAATATTGCAGGCAATTACAGGCAATTAAACTTTCAAACAATTTAGAAAGCAACAAAAAATTGAAGTAGGAATGATGTTCCAAGAGACAAGTTTTACATTATCCTGAGGTTTCACACAGACTGTATTACAATAATCTAGTTCTAGGGAGACAAAATCTACGTACTGCTAAAGTCAGAGAAAAAAAAAAATACATTCAGCTAATTTAAATGTAATTTCAACATACTCCAGTTCAAAGAAAAGGTTTTCCCAGCTGTTTCCATTTATTCCAATCTTATCAGATTTGCACTTCAGATAGTTATCTGCCAAACTGATCTCCAGTTTCAAACACTTTGAATGTATAACACAGTTCAATGAAGCACGGAGCAAAATATCCATAGCACATGTAATCCATTTGTAATTATTCCAAGTACTCTGCTCAGTGACATACAACAAGCATGAAAGTTGTCAATATATGTTTTCAGCACCCAAAGGGAAATCCTCAGAGATGGAAGAAAAACTTCCACTTAGGAAGGAAAGAAGTTATAATATGCATAAACCCCCAGACATATCTCATGTAAGGAAGAATCCAAGAGATCTAGATTTGATAATGTAACCCTCCACTTTGTGAGAGGGAAACTTACTGAAAAGATAGTATCTAAAATCCAAGCAGCAAAGGACGGCATTCAAGGAGTCTGGATTTCCACAGTCATGCCCACCCACATCTTCCAAGACTTTCATTCACTTTCTCCAGAGCTAATCCTACTGACCAGTAGCCAAACAGCTCACTGTGTTTATATCAAGTGTCTTGCAATGCAGGCAAAGGCAGAAGCCCCAATTTTTATACCCAAGATCTTAGTGAAAAGAACTGATGTCTTCATGTACCAACAAGCAAAGAAGGAAACGGCAATTGAGACCAACACAGATCAATCACAGTGTTGCTTTTACAGATTGAGAGAGCTTAATGTCTTTCAAAACTGGACTCTTCTACATGCCTGGTAAATGCCCTTAAGCTACTGGACTACTAGCTACTTTGGGAGGCTATGTTGAAATTTTTCCTCTGACAGATTATTCAACCTGGTGAGAATAACAACTATTACCTGAAACACCAGTTGAAACTTAAGCCCCTTCTGTCCCAGGAGAGCACTTTGAGAGCATAGCCACTGGCTACCATGGTATCTGCCTTCCCCTCTCTCTGGTTCTGACCAGTCTCCACTCTGCAAAACTAAGACACTGTAGATTAAAATAGACATTGCAGGGGGGAAAGAATAATAAGTTTTGGAGGAGGAAACAGTTTATGATGTAAAACCTCTCCTCTGAAAACATCCTTTAGTAGCACTGTACATAAAGCTCAGACATTTTCCAACCACTTTTCATGCAAAAGCATCCTAAAGAAGATTAGGAAAAGGATCTTTCATTTTGTGTTCCAGTTGCAAGGGTCATGTAATATTTGCTATCAAATTGCACTAGGAACGTCCCTACTACTGCTTGCATAACAATTCATAACATGCCTGGAAATCTCGTATTTTAAAATGTTCAGATCTACACAGATTTATTAATATGCCTGGTTTCCCTTGGGATGAAGCACATCTGAGACAGCTTAAGAATCTAAGTAATCCATAGCAGAGCAAGGTGATCTTGGATATTCCCTTCCTTCCACAGCCACAACATCTCTACAAAAATCTAGGCTAGCAAATATTCTCCCAATCTTCAAATTCTTCAAAAGAGCACAAGGAATAAAAAAAAGTACACTATAAAGTCTCTGGTAAAGTATTTTTCAGTGTATCTCAATACAGTGCCTTTGTACTAAACTAGAAACACTGAATACTTCATAGCTTTGCATGGAAAGTTAGCAATACAATACATCATCTCCTGAACTTCACAATTCAAACTTGAGTAAACTCTGGTTTATATCTTCATTTGTTAGGATCCAAATCATTTTCATTTGCCTAATAAAGTTATGATTCTAACCGTTTTATCATGAAAGCAATCTATCATTGAAATGTGTGCGGGGGGTTTCAACTCAAGTACAGTTAGTGAACCTTTGATAAAGACAAAGATCTTATTTGCAGAAGTTCACACTATATAAAAAAAAAAAAATCCCTTCCCACTCCTGGTATCTTCTAAATGCCTTTTAAAAGAAAATTAGAGCATGTATTACAGTTGATAGAAAATCATTTGACAGCTTACAAAATCCACCCTCTATGAGAAAACATATACATTTTTTTAAAAATCATATCTCTAAATGGAGATCAAATCCTTTTTAAACTTATTTTCAACTGTTATAACATAAAGTGATTAGATGGAAGAACATTATTGTGATTAAAATGTCATCATCTAATACTTGGGGCACATAAAAAGTACTCAAACAGCATTTATCCTCTTCATATCCAAACCAGGATATTGTTAAGAGTTTTGATGAATCTGTTGAGTTCAGCTGCCATGGTATCATAGTGACATCAGTCTTTAGATAACATATACCCAATCCAATTAAAACTTCCTAGCGATCACTGCAGTTATCCATCACATCAAAATGCACTTAAAAGTAAATTAGGAACCAGTGCAGATCACAGAGCACCAGCATGAAGTGCTCTCCGTAAGCAACTGAAAACCTGCCATCTTCTACATCAACTAAAATCTCCAAGTAATTCAAAGGCTTACCATGTTTTAGAACACACTGCAGAAATCCATTCTTGAGGTACTGAATTTGGATCATTGATACAAAGCTTTTTTTTCTGAGCAGAGGATACTCATAAAAGCCTCAAGATCCTACTGCAGTCCCACAGACACTGAAGTAATGGGGTGGAAGTGAAAGGAGGGCGTGAGAAAATTCTGCTGAAAAAATCCAAATCGTAACTACTACCCTCCTGCTCTCCCTTAGGGAAAATAATGCTATCATACTGTTTGCATGGGTGCATGACTGCATAGCACGTGTTGATATCGCTCAAATAATTAAGATTCCTTATCAAAGTAAGAGATGTGATATGCCCGAGACACTGCCCATGCAAGAGATGTACTCTGACTTCTTGAGGAGCAAGAGAATCCGTTCGTGAAGGACTTCAGTAGCATAGGAAAGATCATACTAAAGAAATACCCTGGGCAAAAATTTCACCACTTAACCAGTGATAACTGGACTAGAAAAAAGAGCTGAAGACCTGTAAGTTTCCCTACAGAGGCAGTAAGACCAGCTTTCACAGCGTAATTTTTTTAGGCTTTAATACTACTAATCCGCCTCTGCTGTATTTTTAACATGCACTTGGTACGGCCCCGGCTCATACTTTTCTCTCCAAAAAGTAACTCCAAAAACTATCAGCCCAGCACATGACATGTTCAGCCGTAATCATATTGCGCTGGCCCATATGAGCAGATGCTATCTCTGCACACAAAAAAATCTGGAGTACCAGGGTTTATGCTTCCCTCTTGCACCTCCTCATGAAAGATGTACCTTATCAAGGCCCAGTATACATCTACTAGCTAAGGCTATGTAGTTATATGGCAATATATCATATTAATATTTCTCAAAGATAAATTATGTAGAGATTAAATGTATTAAAACATTAGTCCTGGTTTTATATATGCCATGAGCTATCAAGAGTGTGCCTTCAGTTATTTTGAAACACTGGAGAGAGAAAGAAGGAACCAAGATTATACGAGAACTGAACAGTATTTGAGTCAGCCTGTTTAGATTCAGTAGAAAAAAAGCTCCTAAGTCAAAGATGAATCTGACAAGAACCATCTAATTAGTTCTCTTACACATATTCCATTGATTTACTACAGAAAGAAGCATTTTTCAAGTGTCAAAGATTTTGTAAATTCAAAGGCATCAAGGAAAATTATGGAACCTATTTTGTACCATTTCACCTTGGAGCTACAATAATAGGACAAATGCTTCATGCACGTGAGCAGGAAAGAAATATTTTTAATCCCTTCATGAGAGAGGAGGGAAGATCACCGTTGTTCCTACTTGGTCATGTATTTCAGGAAAATATCTGACAAGTGAAAGGAAGCACAGAGGCACATTTGCTTTAGGGATATGCACTCAATTCATACAAGCCCCCTTTGCTTTTTAGGCACAGAGAGTCCTTTCAGATGAAAATGCTTTCTTTGGGGGTGACATCAGTTTCCCCCTGCAGAAGTCCTGTCTCACAATCGCACAGGAGCACCTTCAACATCCTGATGTCACTCATTTAGGAGGGATAACAGAATCAGGACTTCTCTCTTTTGGCTGGTTTAATTACCCCGACAGGATGCCAGGCCAGACGAGATGGTGCTTCTAGGTTCACTGTACTGTATGCATTTCTGATAAATGGGAAAAGAATAGATGACCTGGCAGAAGGCTCAGACAATAACATGTGATTTACAGGACATGAATGCAGCTACTATAAGATTTATCTGACAGCCCTCTCCGATAGTGGACTGTTGAGTATCCGATGGAATGATTTCTAGTCTGGAAAGTCTGCTACTGAGTAGCCATACACATTATTTATTTATTAGATGTTTTGGGTTGAAACCATTTTTAAATGATGCACTTCACAATGCTCGGCCATAAATTTAGTTTTAAACCCTAGAAGGGAGGTAGTGTTATTGGAATGTGTGTCAGACTGAATTAGGATGAGCAACACAACGCTTTTATAAAGTGGCCTTGAATGCAACGTCGATTCTTTCAAAAATGATATTAATGTCAAATAAGCAGGAACACTTTGCAGTAATATTAAATGAAGGATTCTTTATGTTTTGATAGATTTATAGAAATCTAAGTACACACACACAGACGCGTCTCAAAATGTAGTGTGTCTATCGAAAACCTGGTTTTGTCTTAGAAAAAGCCTTTTGTGTGTATCTCAAACCACCTGTTTCTCTTCTTGCCTTTGTTAAAGAGAAAGCAATTTACCAACATGCAAACACTAAACAAATACAAAAGCAATGGCCTTTTTCCATATGCCTAAATATATGAAATTTAAACAAGAAATTACCAGGTGTCACAAATAGCTCCACAGAATGGTACCTCTTGATTTTTTTTTTAAATCACTTCACCTAGGAAAGAGTTGTATTTTCCCCATTTTATGAAAAAAGTACTTCTGCGATATTATTATACCATTTTGCACTTCTGAGGAAAAAAAAAATGTATTTCAGCCACAAATCTAAATAAACAGCAGGAAAAAGTCAGATGTTTAAGAAAAAACAATCCAATGGCTTAGGTTGGATATACAATGTTTAAAATGAATTTTGAGAAGAGGTTATTGTACAAACACCAAAGATTAATCAAAGCAATCTTTCAATTTCATAAAGTGATGGCTGACAAATTTGTGAAGTTTTAAATCAAATTTGCAGATACTTACTTCGTAACTATGCCACATTATTTATGTGATTAAAAACTGTTTTTTGACCTGATCTTTTGATCTTTGGCACTTCATCCTCTCCATCTCCTCTTAAAAATTAATTAAAATTTTAGCAAAAGGCTATCACTTCATTTCCCACCCTATCTTGCAGGGGGGAAAAAAAGGAAAAGAAAAAGAAAAAAAAAGAAAAAAAAAATCAATCAAGCTCAACCCCATCTCCTCGCAGTATCTGTAAAATGTCGGCTTGAAATTCAATTTCATATCTCTCAAGCTTTCATGTAGCAAAAGACAGTTCACTTCTTAACAAAATAAATCACTTCTGTGATTGCCATGCTGACCTCTTTGAATTAGGAAAATTCAAAGTGAAAAATGTAATTATCACCCCAGAACAATCTGTATACATCTGGAGCTAATTTTAGATTCATTTCTCACATCATTTTTCATATTCTGCCAAAAATTACAGCTGCTATGCAACTTTAAAAAGACTTTTGAGGTCTTGGCGACTTTATTGGTTTATTTCTACTATTGCACAAAGAACAACCTCGGTCTCTGCAACCAGCACTGCCAAGCAATCCCGATAGCTTCAATTTGATTAGATTAGCATTAAGTGGCATTGTGACACATATGACAAATAGATGCATTAGAGCACGTCATTTATTCCTTATCCTTTCCACTTCCCAAAACCAAACAAGTGACGTACAGTACAGAGCACAACATGATTTTAAGAAAGATTAGATTACCCTACCAAAAAAAAAAAAAGAGGGAAAGGTCAAGCACTAATTATTGATACAAGCGGCATGGATACCCAAAACTAATTTTTTAAAATGGTAATACCAAGCTGTCAGACACATATTTAATACTCAGACTAGTTTTCCTCTAGCACGTTAATGAATGAACAGTAAAATTTGTATATGGATTCCTTGGTAGCAAAGCTGCTTCTCTAATCTAAATCAGCTGCAAGTTCATATTCCAGAAGTTGTGAACAACGTTCACTTCCAGTACTGCCATATGTAAAATAACAACCTCGAAATTCCAAAAGTTCCATAAGGAATATTAAATTCCTTTCAGGGTAAAAAGACATCGTATTTCCTCAGGAAGATGGAAAACGAGATGAGCAAAGTTCTAGGTAAATTCACTAATAATAACCTCACTAGAAAACATAACTACTCTTCACTAGTTCATTGTAAAATCTATTAGGTGTAATCCCCAGAAGTAATTGTTCTTATTGCACCTTATTGACAATGTAGACTATCGATTTTTCACACCTTCTATGATTCTTTCATTTGTATTCATGAAATGTCTATCAGCACACTCTAAATAAATTTGGCAATATAGGCACTAAAACGAATAAATCGATGTGAAGAAACATTAATTTTGCATTATCCTTATTCGTCAGGCAAGCAAACCATAAGGGTTGTAAATGAAGGTCAAAGGTTTTGAAATGGGTCAGAACCCTTGACCTCCAGACCAATACCATTCCCATTAAAAAAGGCTATTTTAAAGTTTTAAGTAGGGGAATTTACTACCAGAAAGGTATAATTTTTAAGGCACCAAAAGAAAGGCTCAATAAAAACAGTCTTCCATTTAATTACCAAAAAAAAACCAAAAAACAAAAAAACCCAAACAAGAAACCTCAACAGAAAATCCAATTAATACAGCATATACAATTTAAAGTAAGTTACTTAGGCTTTGGTTCTTTTCTAACCATGGGAATAGGCCACTTCTTAAATATCTAAAATCACTTTGCCTTTAGGAGTGGAGAACAAACCAAACTGCTGAGAACCAGGGTTGTTTACTTAAATTTTTCTCGAATTCTTAGTACTTGTCAAATCAATTAAGAATGACAGGGTTTCAAAAGTATTTATCTCTTGTTTCCTAACCTCTACACAACAGGAAAAATTCTATTTATCCCAGAGGATTCAGCATGTCAAGATGCAGAAATCAATGTTTCTTTAACTTTAATATTTTATTGATCCTATTTTATCTTATAAAAATGACAGCACAGAATTACTTAAACACACCACCATCTTCAAGGTTATGTATTTGCTCAATAGTAAGGTAACATAAAACCATTCATACCTTCTCTCTTGAAATGAATAGACACAACTACTATGATTTTGTTTTTAACCGAAAGGCCCCGTACGTGATCTCTTTACATATTTCATATAAGCTTAAAGTCAAATTTAAAGTCAAATTTAAAGTCCAATTTTAACTGTCATTTCCACTGTGTTCAAAGACAGCAGTTTCAGACATTGCTACTTATATCTCACCTGAGAGCAAAGAAGCATCACCAGCTCCACAACTGAACTGCTAGATTTCATGCATACAAGACCTACAAAAAGAAAAAAGTATACACAAATGCATGTTTATATGGCACCAGCTATTAACACAAACTGTTCAGAGGTTCAGCAGGTTAGAAGCATTTTGAAAAACAAAAGAAAACTGAAATTCTCATACCACTCATAGCAATACAGTTAATAGTAATACATTACCTCCATCATTCACGTAAATGTTTGTATGTCAAAATGATCAGAAGTGTGGTTAACATATGTTATATTAATCCACTGTATCTACATTTTGCCATTTCTTGAAGGATTGGGTCATTATATATGCAGAGAAGGGAAATGGCTGTATGACCTTTGCTTTCTCCATTGCGCGTTCTCCTTTCAGCCCCCAGCTATCAATCAAGTTTCCATTTTGTTTCATGGCAGCAGACATCCCAAACACTCTTATTAGTACTTTGACCCTTAACCCCACACTAAACCTTAGCAGAAGTGCAAGCAGTAACCTATTATATATATTTTCTATTGTTTATAAACTAATTTGACTACTATTATTTGGGTGCACATTTTGTTTGGCGTTTTTCTATAACTGTTTTTTAGGCCCAAAAATTGATTTCACGTGTTTATTTTTGTCTAGACAGTTCATACACTCCCAGTAATTATCCTGCCTTTTTTTTTTTTTTTTTGGTCACCCAATCTATGAAATACTCATCTATCTGTGTATATAACCTACACTACAGTCAAAATACTTTGAAACCAGATTACCTTTTATCTTCAGAGAAGAAAAAAATGTAACTAAATAGGATATTTACTGCTCTGGCAAATTGAGCTTGGAGGAAAATCATTTTTCTGGTTTTTCTTATTAACTGAATGAAATAATTTTGTTCACAAGGCAGCTTCCATTGAAATGTTTATCAGCTAAGGTGATGCCCACATGCACGAAGAGAAGTAGAATCCCATCTTTTTGAATGTCACAGAAGGTAATTTGTACACTTCTTCTTTCCGTTTCTTCCTATCCAAAACAGTAAGCAAGCTCAACTCCTACACTAAATAACTTTAATTTCAGTGAAGTTTAACAAAGTCTTGATTTTGATATAGTCAGTCTTCAGTAAAACACTTGACAGTGTTTGATACTCTAATTGTGTTTCTGCCAACGTTTACCATATTCAGCACTACTTTCAGGACAACTGTCTCAATCCAAGAAACAATCAGTTCCAAAAATGTTTTTAAAAGGACCTTTAATTCCCGAGGAAGAAACTAGATGTATTAGCACAAATACAGCTCACGTGCAAGTTATCAGCTCAAGTTAAGCAGCCACGGGGTTCTACCATGAGTGCACTTTTCACTGGAAGCGCCAACAAGCTCTGGCTCTAATTCAATTTAATGGAATGGAAAAAACCTGCAACTTTCTCTCTTAAAAATCAGTGGACAAAGCACATGATACAACCAAAATACGAGAAAATTGAAAAACTGGTGTCGCCACTAAACTCAAAGCGTTCCAACAGACATGATTTTTTTAACTGAGGATGTTAATGTCTGCGTTGCAGAACAGAGCCTCATTTTCAAAAGGGGAAATCCACCTGTAGAAAGAAAAGTCCATCATCTCAGTCTCAATCATTTTATGCCACTCTTCAGCAAGAGAAGCCATGATCAATGCTGTGCACATGAATCTTCATCTTCTCAGAAGTACCAGAGAATTATTCTCAATATTGACAAGGTATTCCTCTTACCTGTATGGCTGCCTTCCCATTGGAAACCAGAAAGGCAGAAGCAGACTCACATGCAATAAACAGATCTTGCCCTACTGACTTAGCTCCCAAGAAGCCTTCTGCTACAGCATCTCAGTCAAAATGCAAGGTCTTTGTGCTTAACTTTCTACATTATACACTTTAGTTTGCAAAAAAGCGTTGACCATGACACCAAATTTTTTTTTAAGGCTCACAAAACATATTTCATACACCATGTCATTTGACATGAGATGAGATGGACACAAAGAGGTTGCAGAGCTGGTAAAAATGAGGTGGCAATCACAATGACCTCAGATGACTAAAGACAGAAGGAACAGGAGGCAAAGAAACCCAGTGAACAGCACTGTTCGGAAAGGAAGTAAGAAATCTTTTAAATAACGAAATCTTGAGTCTCCAAGGTAAAACAAAGCACACATTAAAAAAAAAAAAAAAAAGACTTTTTTTAAAGGGAAACTTACTTGTACCTTCTATCAGCAACTCCTGCCCGTGGCTGCCCAAAAGAGTCCGAGAAAGAAAGGGAGCAAAATCCACAAAAATCTCTCTCAGAAGTGGGGCAGCTTTTTCCAAAGCATGTTCAAGCCTGTCTGTAATACTAGTAGAGAGACACATGTGATTAGCAAGAAGGAAGATACTGAAATTTCATAAAAACTAATATAGATTTTGACAATGTTAAGTGATATACATGATATATTAAGTGATATACATGTGATATACACAAGAAAGAATTAATGATCTGCCACTCAGTATTTTCCCAAACGCTCAATAGGTAGTGAACATCAGCAAAAGAACATTCTTAAGTTAGGTGGAAAAAGAATATCAACTGGAATATCAAAAATGTGAGCCACAGCACAGCTGTTCAGACGTTCAGTTGAAGAAGTTACCTCATATTTGAGGCGGAATCCTCAGGCACTGAAGAAACTGCAGGAACAGACGGCAATTTTGAATTAGATGATCCCCTTCCTGCAAGAGAAAGTAATAATAAACAAATCTTACCAAAAAAAAATTACACGAGAAATCATGGTTTTCAAGTGTTGTGTGAGGACTAGATAAAAACCTTCCACCTCTTCGTACCTTAAACATTTTCTTCCCTAAGAGTCATATTTACTTGCATTCATATTTACCAAGTATGCCATGGTAAGCTTTTTAAATGCTGCTCTAGTACAAATAGAAAGTAATTCAAGGAAGTGTTGCAGTTTGTTTTGTGAAGGAAGTCACACCAGACTGCAGCGATCCCTTTTGGTCTTACAGGCCGTAATTCTCTCTGAACAAATTCAGCCACGCAACCTTAAGCAGCGAATACAAACAACTTCTTACACCTTTAATATTCCTGCAGTGTGCTAGTATATATAATAATACTAATATATAATAATGTAAAGCCAAATGGTTAAGTTTTAAAGCATCTCTTTCAGTTACTGGAAGTGCTCATCTAATAAGTAACTTGCACAGTATTTTTGTGCAAAATTAAAATATATTTGCGTCACAATCACGCAGAAAACAAAATGAGTGGGTATTTTCAGTACTCTGCCTTAAATTTTTGCAACATTAGGACTCTGACAGAGACAGCTATGATAAAATTTTCCATTGCATTGCCAGTGTCATTAGCATGATGGCAGTGGTATAACCTCATTTATGAGTTATTAACTTTGCCACATCAATTATTCAGAGGTTGATAGGGAAGACTGGGTCACTTATGTATCCTACGCTCACAAGAAAAAAAAAAAAAAAAAGCAGTTGTGTTAGGTCAAATTGACACTACATGGCTCTCATCAGCTCAAGAGGAATCTGTAAATATTGAATTCTGCTGTTCAGTATATAAAGAGAAATACAACCTCCATACTGCAGTATGGATTGGTATTAGCGATGATGAACAGGGGGTAAGCAAAGACAGCCAGAGACTTCACAGATATTTTCTGCCAGGATAGGAATGGTGACTCACAAATCTTACATTGCATTCCAAACTATAGAGAGGAATGAATCTTAGCAGACAGACTTCTGTGCATTTCCCAGGAGCATGACTGCTTCTAGTCCATCTGCAATCCTATCTCTTTCCACCCTTAGACCCTGTCCTATTCTCTTCCCTCTCACCTCACCGCTTTCAGATTCTTATGCTGCTGGAGAGGAGATAAAAAAAAAAAAAAAAAAAGGAAAAAAGCATGAAAGAAGAGAGTTTAATCATTTCAGTTCTCACATCTACCTTAGCAAAGACATGACCCTTCTCAGAACTGTAACTATAGAAACATTCCTGATGGTCCCACCTACAACGGAGTGAGTGCAGTTAAATGCAACCTGTCCGGAAATCAGCTGCTAAGATCTTGAAACTGTCTACCCAAATGTGTCAACTGCAACTCTTCAAAGTCTTTTAACCTGACTGAAGTGGAACAGATTTGAAAAGTGATGGCAAAGACAGATCCTTGAGATAGTGAATTTATTTCTCCTGTCAAATTTTAAACTTCTGCTCCAAAACTGCAGCACATAGAGCTTCCTCCAAGAAATATTGGGGGATTGTGGTGGGTAGGGTGGGGTTTTTTTGTTTTTCTATCCAGAGAAGATGTTTTTCACTAATCTTGTTTCAAAGAATCACAGAAACTAATAAAACAAACGACAGCATCAAAATAATGAAGAGTTTTGCTCTTATTTCTTTTTCTTTCTTCACAGGTAGGAGATATCTTTGCGACTGTGATTCACTTATGCCTTTCATAAATTCAGCCTGAAGCTGTATGGGGATGATGGGATAAGAAGGAAATTGAGTGGGCCATACAGAATGAAGGATAAGAAAGTGGTGAACAAAGTGTTAGCTGAAAGCAAAGTGAAACATCAATCTTCTGGGCATTGTATCCTAAATAATTTATCTAATAAAGGCTAATCGAATATACACTCCTGAAAGTTTCAACAATGATGGCTGGATTTTGTAAACGTTTTCAATATTTTCAGGGATATAATTCCATTTCTTTAAGATCTAGTTTTACATAGTCAAACCACCAAAAAGTATTTTGGGTATTCCCAAAGGAAAAGCTGTCAAGTGATGTGCCGAAAATTAGAGCAGAGCCTCCCACACAGAAAAACAAAACAAAGCCCACATAAGGCAGCAAGCCACACAATTCAGTGGTTCCAAAGACCCCAGTTGTTTGTCAGATACTAACAGCTTTTTTAACTATTTTTTTTTAAAAAATTGAGGTTTTAAAACAATTATTTCATTTTTCATGATAACCTTTATCCAAATAATTTCACTAGAATTCCCAGCTGTCTCCCTAAAGCCCAACATCCCTATCCTCATTTAACAAGGCCCCTCTACCTTAAAATTATTCTGAAGTCCACAGGCCCAGTAGTGGATTTACACCCACGCACTGTCCATAAGGGGAAATCAGCACGTTGGTCTGGGTAATTCAACACAACACCAAACTGAAATGGAGTCCAAAGCCTTCAAAATAAGAAAGTCCTCTCAAAACACAGCCTGTGCCTGCACAACGACTTATTATTTAAATGCTCAAATGCTTTTTATTACATCTAAAATCTGTGACCAGTAATCCACTTCTTATTGGGTATGCTTATAAAGTCAATAGTATAGACAACTAAAATCCCACTCTATTAAATGCAAGGATCATTTTATCAGTATAAAATAAGACTTGACAGTGCAGCATAACAGCATGAGTTTTACAATTAAATGAGATTAAAATAATTCTATGCAGTATTTAGGCCATCAGCAGAAAAACAGGGGAAAAAAAATAGGAAAAAAGATCAAGGGAAACATCTGCAAGGACAATGAAAGGGCATAGTAGCCATCACGAGGCTTATAAAGAGACATATACTCAGTCTAGGGTAATTTGGGGTTTTTGTTGTTTGTTTTATTTTCGGGAATGGGTTGGGGTTCTTTTGGTTTTCCATTTTTTCAACATAACCGCTAAAAACTGTTTGAGTGGGAGGTAATCACTGACAACACAGGACATGATGGTTTTTTCTCCTAGAAAACAAAAAAAAACCGAAACTGTGCAAACCAGATTATGCATAAACGTAAAACTATGAAATTTTAGGTTAAACTAACTTTTAAATATAGACATAACAGAAAACGCACTGATCATTTGAATTTGATAATAGCCTAAGGCAGGCATCTACATAAACTGATGTTCTTTTTTTGAAGATTACATGACGATATTTATGGTCTGAATTTCTTCAGGCTTATCAACACCTAAGCCCACATTCCAAACTCAGATATATTTCACTAAAAGGGGTGAATCTCAGATTTATTGCAGCTACAAATTTCAGTGGGTTTTTTCAGTAGGATAAGGCATAGTGATTTCTGCACACAAGTTTTGTTTTGTGGAAGTACTTTTTCTATTTTATTTAACTCAGAGGTGGTTTTTCATTCTGCTCTTCCTGCCTTTAGTGAAAAAGCTGAAAATACTTCAGTAGCATATTTTCATCACAACACACATGTGGGTAAGTGCAGTAGCTACTTCAAACATGTGGAACTAAACTGACTTATCTCTTCCTTATCCTTTCACTGATAAACTGGCTCCTTCAAACTGACAGTTTTACAGACATTTGCAAGAACATAAAAGAAAATGCAAATAGATCATCTGTCTAGCACCCTTACAGTGAAGCCTTATTGTTTATTCAAGGTCCCAAAGGGTCTAAACAAGTAAGTGTCTCTAGCAATAAAAATTTGTTAAAGAAACTCCTTGTGCAAGATCCTTATGCTTTTACATACACTTACGAAGTACACTTGGCAACACAAAAGCAGTACATGAGGATATACTTGACTCTGTGAGAACAGAGATGAGGTAAAAAGATTAAGAGTTGAATTAAATAACCATATCCCTTAATTTTGTACAACAGACCTACCATACACTGATGCCCTTTGTGGAGGAGGTATCCAGTAAAATAATGAGCTTATTCAAAAATACACTTCCGGGGCTGGAAGTGCACAATGCAAGACTACAATGAAAGGGTTTACAAGCTAATATAAGGGATCTGTTACATAAACACATCTGTAGGCTAAAACAAAACAGACTTCATGAAACAATGGTGAAAACTTCTCTTAAGAGAAGTGGCTTTAAAGAAGTTTTTTTACCGACACAATAGTAAGCCACTTCCATTGCATATCATCAGCACTTGAGATTTTTAAAAAGTACCATTTTGCTTCGGTAACTAGCCTTCAACTACTGTCACTGTAAAGTTGGAATTCTCTTTGAAATTGTTACTATAATCCAGTGAATTTCTTGAATAACCTCAACACTGATGGTAACTCACTTCACACTCAATTCTCTTATTTTAGCTTGTCTCCTGCTAATTTATTTTATTCCAAGACTTCAAGTTCATTTTCACCTACGTATAAAAATCAATAGATACCATTCACCTTTGCAGAACAAGCCAACTTGTTTAGAGAAAATTTACATTTCTCTATATACCAAACAAGCATTCAGGAGTTACAACTCCATTTTTATTTCCTGTTACTGCTTATCCTCACGTTTCATCCAAGCATCCACCTCAGCCTTTGGCATGCCCTCGTTTATGACTTCGCACTTTGGGGAACAGCCCCTGTGTCTTCCCAGGAGAAGCAAAAATCCTGTGGGCAACTCTGTGTGGCTCAGAGGCAAAACAAGTGAAACTCAAAGAACTTCAAGTAGGAAGGGGAAGAAACAGGCAACAGAAAATGAATGGAACTTCCCTGTCTTTTCTACATTCAGTGCATCAGTAATGACAAGAGTAATGACAATTCACTCCTGCTTCCCACAGACTTTTCATACACTCTCTTCATAGTAGTTGTATTTAAACAACCATTTGCAAACTGAATAGTGAAAGATTGAATTCTTTAGAGTGAAGCAGTAATAAAACACATGTGAAATCCTTCAAGTACATAAACAGAGAAACTCAGAGCATCAGAGGAAACACTGGGAGTGCAAACTGCAGAACAGTTCAAAAAATTCACACCACTTCAGAATATTACAGCTGTAATTGAAACATTTAAAAGGAAAACTAAGTGACAAGCAAAAATACAGGCTCCCTGCTAGCATATTCACATTAGCTCAGGTGACTCAGCCAAGTCCTGCCTATCCAAATATTAGTCCTGTCTTAGCAGTAGCCCTTCCTCCTGGACACAGCATGTGCAGGAAAATCTCACGTTCAGCCTAGGAAACAATCCAAGGAAGAAACAATTTGAGTGAATTCCTCCTTCTTAGATTACTGAGTACGTTCATTTGCTCAATACCACCCTCTGTAAGAGACAATAAATGATTGGCTCAACATGGGCCACCAAGCTTTACTTTCTCCATGCATTTCCAAGATATTTCAACAATTGGACTAGCAATTCCAGCAAGCCAACAGCCCAAGTATCAGCCATCAGCAACACACTGACAGGGAAGTCCAGACCACAAGGGGCACTTTTGTATTTTTGTGCTGTGAAAAATACTCTGCAGCTGGAATGAGTAAAGGTGAAGGAAATTCTGCAAAAAGGCCAGGCTGTCTGAGGCCAAAACATGTTTTCACCCTCTTTCAAAGTATCAGAGGAACAGAGTGAGCTTAGATGGTTATCTTTCCAACTTGTCAACACTTTGTGTTTGGCAGGCCAGGATATGTCACATCCAAGTGATATGAGCTTAGGACCATCTCAAGCATCAAATATCTGAGAT
This sequence comes from Oxyruncus cristatus, assembly GCA_013399855.1. NCBI lineage: Eukaryota > Metazoa > Chordata > Aves > Passeriformes > Cotingidae > Oxyruncus > Oxyruncus cristatus. Next base: position 1,633,565 of record VXAY01002314.1, read on the forward strand.
ACTACAACCCTTGAGGCACAGGCAAGATGCAAACTTCAGGAGAAATTATGGGGAAGGAGGTTGATGAATTCTGAGCACACACAAATGGCAATGGAGGCATCTGGAATCACACAGACTGACCGGTATTTCAACACAAGCAATTCTGACATCACATCTACAGGTGGAGGATGCTCACACACTATTAAAAACTTATTGCCAAATTGAGTGTATGTACACAGTGCAATTAGAACGCAATCAGCTGCCGTTTAATCCTATTTCAATGTCTGCGTCTCACTTCCATCTCTGCTTTGGAGTAACTCTGCTCGAGTTTTCACAGTAAAGCATTATATGTTAATATATTATGGTTCTGTCAAACAGTTTTTAAAATTTATGAAACAAATTTATATTCAGTACATAGGCCCCTTAAGCTCAGTATATTTTAGAAAGGATTTAATTCATTTTTTTCTTAATTAAACAGAATTATAATGAATGTTAGCTGAAAAAACTAGAAAGATGCATTGATTCTCTGCTGCATGAAAACAAAAATTAGTGAAAGAGCATCTGATTTGAAATCAGAGGAAATTTATATATACTTTGGTTTTACAGGAAGTTTGCTCATTGCTACTTCCATACTCATATAAAAAAAAACAAATTAAGGCCTTATAGAGAACTCGATTTCAAACTTAATGTGTGCAATTTTACATGAGCAACATTAGATGTAAACCACTCCAACTCTCCAAATTTTTGTTTCCATGCCATTATTTTACCAGGGCAAAAAGGAACAGTCTCACGTTTTAATCTGTTTAAGGCATGATTTCACTTATCCCTTTACTTTTTCTTTTAATTAATTAGATTGCCAGTCTAAACATGTCTATTTTTAATCCTGATTAGTTTCTTTTTATACATATCAGTTCAGATTACATGTCCAATTTTTGCCAAAACTCCCAGACATGCTGGAAGTCACACAGTTACAAACTACATTAGTATTGTTTATTGTCTGGATTTCTCATACATTCTGCAGGCACAGGAGCACCTATTTTTTTTTCCTCTATACGTTCCTAAAAGATTGACTAAATCTGAAAATCAATGTTGGTCTGTTTTGCTTTTATTAAAAGCAAGCAAATACTTGCTTCAGAAATTGTAATAATTAAGCACTACACAGCTAATAGGGGTAAACTAGTCAGAAGTTAACAAATTCACAATCATTTAAAAGAATTTCAGTGTAGGTGAGGTTTTATTACTTTTAAAACAGATTAGCTTCTCAGAGCCAATATTCACCAAAGAATTGTGGCACTTCAAAAGACGAAGTTCATTCCCCTATTTCAAACACTACTCCTAGACTAGTACAGTGCTACGTCCTGCAATTTTGGTGACAAAATGGATTCTCCCCTTTACAAAAAGTAAGAGCATACTAGATTTCAATAGCTTTTCTTTTCCTTTATCGTGGCTGGAACAAAAACTCCTTGATTTTTCTGGAGAAATGGAATGGGCAGTTGAAGATTGGCAATAACCATCTTGCAGACACGTAAGTACTAGAGGACATGATAACAGATCACATTTTTTCCCCCAGTCCTTCCAGTTTGGATATAAGTTCATAAAAACAGGAAGCAAGAAACTCAAATAATGGAAAAATCACCAATAATCAGGCATAGCTTGAGACTTCCTTGATTTAAGATGCAAGTCACTTCTAAGTCTTGAAATCAAACTTCATGGGCATGATTATGAGATTCCACACAGCCTTGTGACTCAAACACAGCTAAGTAGAAAAGCTTGCCTTTGACACAGAATATAAGGTTAAACATCATTTATCTCATACAAGAACAACCAGAAAAAGTAAGGGTTCAAAGGAACACTTGCTTATAAACAACTTACTCAATTTTGTCCCCACTGAAAAAAAACTGTCCAAAGCAATTAGTTTGGCATCAACGCTGAATCTGACCTCAGGCTAAAACTATTGGAAACATTTGTATGCAATTTTCAGTTCTACCTAGCACTAATACATATATCCTTAGGCAAATACCCTAGAATTTATAAATGAGCTTATACTTTACATAATAAAGTACATAACAAAAAGTAGTCCTTAGAATATACCATATTTATACTAAATACAAGTTAATATAGTATGCCTGTTTTACAAAATACTGGAAATCTTGAAGACAAATATCACTCAGACATTTGCATTTGTTGCAAAGTTGTGGTTTTTCTAATACAGCACTACTTTTGTAATTTTTTTTGTTTATAAACAGGTTAGTTTTCAGATCTGTGTAGCCTCAGCGGCAAAATTAGGAATAATAAAATGATCTGGGGACAAATTCTCAGAAAATATTCAAAAGTATGACTTCTTATATTCATGACCCTGCGTGATGCCACTGACAATGGGTCCAGACTTACTTAGAGCCATACGTCTTTTCCTGAAAAGTGTCTGATACTGATCTTTTTTAGAGGCACAGGTCCCAAATGCAGGCCTGCAAGCTGCTATGTGAGGGTGTATGACAAAGTTTAGAGAAAGGAATATGCAGGATAAAAACATCTCAAAGGTCCTTCTGCCTGACTTGATAATTTAGGACATACCACACACACTCCAGTAGTTTAAAAAAAAAAAAAAAAAGAAAAAAACAAACAGAATGCAAAACAGTATCTTCCTAGATTATTGGCACATTTCCCCCCCAAGAAAATACAACCAGCAATTAAGTAGCAATATTCCTAGTACGAGTAAGACTCGTATATATGCACACACACACTAATCAGTAGGCAACTAATGGAAGGCAACTAATGACTCAATGTCTGAAAAGCAACTGTTCTCACCAACAGTGTTTTGTGACATGAATAACTACTGAAAAAAAAATCTCACCTTCACATAACAAATAACATGTAACAAAAGCCTGTTTATTTGTATTCCAAGTGAGTGGTGAGGGAAAAAAAAGCAACAGGAGAAGGGATGGCTTTTAGGTTGTTTAATTTACCCTTACTTACCAGGAGATTCTCCTGACAGATCTGGGGCTTGGGCTGAATCTAAAGAAGAAACCACACTGACAGCATTTGTAGGAACACCAGCTGCAGCTGTAGAAGAGGAAATGGTTGACTTCTTCGGTGGTACAACAACACTCCTAGGTGAAGACAGAAAGTCAGTAAATCTTACTGTATGCGAAGGTTCACACATCATAATCCTTGTTTTTAATTCTAGCACTTGTGCTTCTATGTCCTGCAAAAGTACCATTCCTTCCCTACTTTCTTTTTCCATCATCTTTTGTAACCCACCTTCACCGAAAGGACACTTCATCCTTGTTTATGGTACACTCTTTTATGGTACACTTTAAAGGTCTCATCCACAAGGTTGAATTTTCTGACAAACAAGCACACACTCTGAAGATCACTGGGATAAGTGTTCAGCAACTGGGTTTTTCTTTTCACCTTAGTTTCCCCAAGACTCGGTTTTAAACTTCAGGCAACATTTACAAGAGATGTCATAGTGTTCAAAATTAAAACATTAAGGTGAATTATCAAGACCAAAGACTGCCTTGAAGTCCACTACTGCTGGGGTTCTAATGCAGAACAGAAGACTGACTGAAGAAGGATATACTATGGCTAAAAACATCCTAACAGATCCACATGCACATGTAAATGTTCACACATCTTAAAAACACAGCTCTGAATTTAAGTATATCTTGCCAATAGAGTTTTATTTATATAACAAATCAAAACATCCTTTGGAGTTAAGAGAGAATCTCCACCCTTTATACAAGTTAAATGTCAGGCCTTACAGTCAGCATTAAAGACTACATCAGAGGAAAAGATGCAAAGTGACAAGTTAGGTATGGAGATTTATCTGACATGTTACTAAGACATGTATTTATGCTATACCAATTTCAATTAAATTGTAGCACTTTATTCCAAATACCTAAAAGGCCTTGTTAAGCATACGTTAAAGGCATTTTTAATTGCAAGTTAGCTCCATAAACATGCAAAACCCCAGCTAATGAGGTAAAGAGTACAGCTGATATATAATGTACTCCCACTGCAGCGCTTACTTTTAATTACCTGGTGTTAACCGTAAGCTGAAAATCTTCAACATTCAATTTATTTAATCACATCTTTTGTTGACGGTAATATAACTACACACTGAAAGTATTCCCTTAATAGCTTTAAAATATTCATTTTCTAAATAAAATAACTCAGAAACTTGACCTAAATTCAGGTGCAATAGCAACCGAAGAAGTTCTGTCAAATACTTCTAAAAGAGTTCTTGCTAGAATGGGGAGAGCAGGACTGTATTTGACTCCCTTCTTCAGTCACAGGATGTCAAAAGATGTCACAGAAGCTAGACCATGGTACTGATTAAATCAACCCTCCTTAATGGCAGGAGTAGGCAGGCACCATACTTGGAGGCAGTACGTGTCATATCATTATAAGGGTGACTGCTAATGTTAACTAGTCACTAAAAAAATAGAAGCAACAACACCTGAGCCCCAAGCCAAGATATTGTGCCTAAACCATGAATTTTCCTCTTATGTCTGCTTCCCTGAAATATGAACAATGGACTTTAAAATATATATATATTTAGACAGTTTTCTAAATTATAACTACATTACAAATTAATTTTGCATCACCCAGGATTAAGAAGGGGATCCCTCACTCAAGATTCTGTGACATTCACCGCTTGGAAACTGTTACTACTATTCTATAACACACATTCAAACACCTGGAAGGAGTTGGGAAATGAATACATGTTTACTGAATACAAATTCACCTACACAGAGTAAACTTTCAGACATTTCTCCAACATTCATGATACAGCACTGAAGCCCAGGTGTATTCCTTTGCTCATTTTAAGTTCTTTTACTGGACAGATATCTAATTCAAGAAATACTAATCAATAATATTAAACCCAAAATCATAAGACAGATTATAAATAAGTGTCTATCTAGGGGGACTCCATGATACCTTAGTGCGTGATCTGGAAAAATTTCTTTGCACGCCCACTGAGTTACAGAAACAATATCCTTTTGCTGCTAGCTAATACAGATGCAATTATATTGGTTGCAAGGTGATATGGGTGGGAGAATGTTTAGTGACAAATTTTGGTGCACGTGTAGACGGAAGTTGGGAACACACACGTCGTGTCCGTTCAAAACATGTAATTCATGTAACTAATTTTAAACTGGAAAACATCACATGACCTTGAGGATAAAAACAAATCTTACAGAGAAGCTGTTTCCACGGCTTATAGTCCATCAGAATTCCCTCAAAACATCAAATCAGAAGGGCTGTGTCTTCCGAACGCCTACAAAGGCTACTGATCCTATTCTCTGACCCTAGAGCCTCAGGAACTAAGAAACAGAAGCTGCATTATAAGTTGTAAAGAACAAGCTAGAAGCACACCTTAAAAAAAAAAAAAAAAAGGTTGAATTTTGACTTATGTTATATATTAGAAAAGACTCCTTTTAGACAAAAATCAAGGAATGAACGTGCTGGAAAGATCAAGAAGGAGTTTTAGAACAGGAGTAAGTTTTAGCACAATTAGGAGCAGCTCCTCACAGGGCAAGTAACAGCTCTGGAACTGCATGGGAGCAAGGAGTGCAGACAGAGCTGTTACCTTAACACTGCTCATCTGCAGCTGACAGTGAGTGCAGACGAAAGAAATCCCAGTTACAAGAGCCTTCCATTCTTCGTGCTGTTTCTGACAAAATACTGCATATTATCATTCCTTCCTGTAAACTTCTACTGACCTTCAGTGTTCTGAAGTGTAGTTGCACTGAGGGAATAGTTTCAGCAAGTTGTCAGACTCTCTACAGCTACCCAAGGAAAGGTGCATTCAAGCAAAGGAATTCAGACTTTTTTTTTTACCCCTGGGCTGCCACAGACAGCAGTAAATGACCACAATAGTCCATTTTACCTTTTAAGATCCTTTGTATACCTTCTCACCTTGAAATCTGTGGAAGCTTGGGAATACAAGTACAGCCGCTACTCTCACCTTCAGTAACTTACTTTCCAGGAAGTACATAAAAGAAAAAAAAGGAACTAAATATATTCTAACACTTCCAATACAGCTTTCAGAATCTAGCACTGGCATTCACTACAAGGATGATACTCTGACTACTAGCGCCAGGAAATCTGGCACTTACGGCTGCAAAGTAGAGCTGTTACCAGGCTGCCTTTTTTTTCTTTTTTCTTTTTTTTTTTTAATTACCCAACATCATTCCTTTTGTTGTGATTCAAGGAATACAAATGAATAATACATGTTTCAGACTTCGAAATACAGAAGAACATATGCTGCTAAACAGTACACATGGGTGTGCCTGTGCACTCCAGAGTCACCACACGCTTTGAACGGGAGACACTGCTTCTCACAAAGTTTTCTGGGAAACCCAGATTGTTTACTGTATCCCACTGAAAAAAGTTCTAGCTTTTAGCTAAAAAAAAAAGATTTCAAAAAAAATCTACTTCATGAATTCAACAATAAAAAGGTCCTGTTAGATGCTGGGCCCTTGGAAGGAAACAGAGGCTTTGAACAGTTCACCATAAAGCTGTTTTCTAGCCTTGGACTAGTTCTGAAGAGAATTTATTTTAGATAGTGATCTGCAACAGTCAACTGAAATTATTCCTCTTTCTGAGTCAAAATAAAATAAACAGTATTTCTGGTGAGGAAAGAAGGTCCCTTCTGAGAGCTGTGTCAATCCAAAGAGCACAGGCAAAAGAAATGCTGGACGTTGTCCAAAGCCGTGATGTAAGAAATCCCCAAATTGTGAGTGTACTTTGTCTTCTGCTCAGTTGCCACGACCTTCTGATGCAAAAAAACCCTTAAAATAGTTCAAGAGTCACAAACCAAAACATCAAAGCATCTTGGCATAATGACTTTGCAGCTGTGCATTGCTGCATTGTTGGTAATGTAATATTTATTGCCATGTATGTTCTCCTTTTCAACAGTGCAGCTGACCAGTGTTACAGCTGCAGGATTTGGTTTAGGAGTTTCCATTTCAAAGCCTCCTTCAAATGTATGGAAGTTCATTTCAGCAATCACAAAGATTCATATTTACCACATACTTGCAAGCAAATTAAGATTTTTAAAGCATAAACATTGGTCACATTTCTTTATTTACATTCTGAAACTCCTACGTTTTTCTTTCTTTGTGTAGCAAAATTATACTTTCTTCGAATATTTAGGTGGAAATGCAACCATATTCGAACAGAAATATTTGCTATTAACTACCAGTGTTCCTTTGTGTTGTTCTTTCAAAAGATTATTTAAATGCTAATATAAGGAAAAGGAATGCAACTGGAAGAAAGAGTGGAAAATCAAGATTAAATATTGCTGTAAATAAACTCTGCGGAAAACAGGGTTTAGCCCATTATTAAATCAGGTAAATTTGTCAGAGGTGTCTTCAGAATTAATGTGCTTTCAACTTCCCTTAACTAATAGGACACTTGCTTTTAACGAGTACACACATAAGACAGTCTTTTTTTTTGTACCCAAACTGACAAGCATTTCTTAAAAAGTTAAATATTGCTAAACACATGAATGAAATATTCATCAATAAGTGGCTTTATTGTACGTTTCCTCAGAGCTACAAAAATATTTTAAAAACCATCTGTAATCGTGCACTAATTTCATCAGAATAACAATGTACTTAAGCAACCTCACACATGAGCAGAGATGCCTCACAGGGGAAAAAAAGCATCAATACATTTTACTCCTCAAGATTCACATCATCCCACCTCTTAAACTAACTCTGTATTTTTGGGTTACAATTGTATATTAAAACATCCATTACCATAATACTCAGAGAGAGGAAAAATAAAACAAACTAGAAAAACTGCACAAAAAAATATTCTTACGGTCTGTTTCAAGGAGACCTCAAGCACCGCTAAGCAAAAATGATACCTCTGAATGCCTCATTTACATGACTGTATTAGATGTTTGCCTTTTTTTTTTTTTCATTTAAAATCAAATATTTAAGGTTTAAAGTAAGAATTTACAGCACGTGAACCGATAAACATAGGTCAGGCATAGTAAGAACTAGCCACCATAAATACATCCTAGCCAGAAGGTCAGTGTGTTATTAGTCCCAATTATGCTGAAGTGTAAGAAGTCTTCGTGTTGCAGACAATTATTCACTGCTGAATGAGCACAGACCACTGAGCTGAACACTGACTTCCCTCACAGACAAAGGCTTACGCAATAATGATCTTTCTGCCAAATTCTACAAGGATTTACTTATTGAACCCTGCCTCGGTTTCAGATCACTGATTCTTCTGTTTCAATATATAGATAGAAAATACCTACATGTTCTAAAACTTTAGGATTTTCCCAAGCACTTGTTTTTCATGAAGTTGGCAAGTCCCCATTTCATTTTAAACATATTTCAAGTTACAAATTTTCCTTGGGTGCAAGTCAAATATTCCTAATACAACACAGGGCAGTCCAAACTGATGACCTCGCTGTAATTTAGAAATATTTACATGAGCTCTGATTCCTCTTGACATACAGGAATTTATACAGATTTAATTCTTAGCATTGTATTTCTAAGCACTGAAAAGCCACACAGGTGACAGTTTCTCTGTATACCTATGGGATAGTGGTTTTTAATTCAAAATCAAAAGAAAACAATCTTGTTCCAGGCTACCAAGATGACGCCCACTGCAAGGCATCCCTGCAAGGAGCAAAAGACCAGTAAAGAGGATCAGAGCTTTATTTCCACTTCTACTTTGTGAGACAGGAAAGCAGTCTGCCATGTCAGTGTCCTTCTATGGGCTCTGCTGTCTGTAGATAATACCCATTCTCTTATGTCTCCCTTGAAATACCCAAGGAGAAAGAAAGAATAAGAGACTCTCAAAACCATGAGAGATCAGAGGGGTGGGGGGGGAGAGGGGAAGAGAAGATATGACAGAAAGAGCACAATCAATTTTGTAAGAGAACTTTAAAATCAGCCTGGCAGGGAGAAGACTTCAAATGGTTTGGCTCTTCAGCCCCTGCAGAATGCAAATTGTTGGTGTGCTGAAAGAGCTGAGCTTTTCATCGCAGCACATGTGCCTTTATCTGCAGATGCCCCATTCTCATAGTCTCTACCTACACCTGGTAGGCTTAATTTCGTCAACAGCGAGCGTATTCTTTTTGCATTCGAGGCCCAAATCGATGGAGTCTAAAATGTATTCACTCCATACAAAAAAGGGACTTCGATGAAATGCAACCAAAACACCGCAACCGATCGTTACAAAGGCACGTGCGTGCCACTGACTGACAAAAGAGTAAACACAACCCGAGCCAAACCAAGCAGCTTACAGACAATGTTCCAAAAAAGATAAACAAGCTTAGTAACCTATCTGTTCTGAAAGTTACAGCACAGCGGTAGATTTAAGCTTTATGGTACAAGACCACGGTGTAAGAGCCTATATTCCTCTGAACCCTCAGCTTCAGCTTCTGCAATGACACGGTTATTGAATGTTTCCGCAATGAGCAGCAGAAGCCAGCAGAGACAAAGATTTTATTTTAAAGGGCACAGTAAAAATGGCAAGTGATAGGTTACGTGTTTTATTAGACTAACTGAAGAGAAATGTCATCTCTCATTTCATCCCAAGCTTCGGTTATTTTTATTTCTGTTTTATTTAAAATTTGCCTGCGTTATGCCCTCCCCTCCCCCTTTTTCTACAAGATTACCACTAAATAAAAAAAAATGCTGGTTTAGGACCACTGAAATTGGGACATTAATTCATGTCCCTACGGATCTTGGGAAAAAGCCAATGCAAGTCTTGAACTTTATCGTGATAAACCCCTGGCACCCACTAATCACAAGATTGTATCTTCACATAAGATAAGGGGAAGACTTTTGGCATGGGAATGAACACATACACCTAGCTGTTTGCAAAGCCTTGCAACCTGGCAGCCTTTCAGTAAGGTTTCACTCACATAGCTGTTACTGTATACTCTCCAGCTATGGCTGGGAAGTTGATAATCCTTAAGATATGAGGAGAGTTTTGATTTCTGACACAGCATTCCTGAGATAAATGCAGGATCAGAGAGATGCTTTGAAATTCCCAGAGATACCCTGCTGGTAAACTGCTACATGGGAACAACTTTTAACAAAGTGCCTTTAAAAAGAAAAAAAAAAAAAATTAACTCACAGAACTTGTGTTTGCCATCAAACAATATATTAAATGTAAACCAGACACAGAAAGTAAGAGAGCATCCCAAAGCCTGTTTTCCAAAAAAAAAACTTTCACAACATAACTCAGTATTTTTGCCTACCCCAGAGATAGGAGCTACTATTTCCAACTCTATTCCAATTTCTTGTAAAAAGGGTGATTTTTTTTTTTTTTTTTTTATCCCTGGCACAATTCCTTCCCACTGCTGTCACCAGGTGTCATTTCAGAGCGTAAACTTGTATTTTAAGCAGTTGCACTGCATAAAGATGCAGTCACCTTCAAGTGGCCATGAAAGTTTACTGTCTATAGAACTTTAAATAAGTTTCATATACACAGTTATTTTGTCTTTATAACTCATTTCTTAGCTAGTTAGCAACATGCTTTATCATATATCAACATATTTACCACAGATGCAAGATTGTGCATGTCACTACCAGATGATAACTGATTAGAGGTAAGATTTCTACATCATTAAAGTACACTTTTGTCTACCAGACATACCCACAAAAGCAAGGAAAGGAAAAATTCAAGCAAAACACAGAGCCACTGACATAATGAGGTCACATGAAACTGTGGAAGGATAAAATATGTCATACTGCTTCATGATCTCCTCATATATTTAGCGCCACCCACTAAACACAAAATCATTGGAAACAAATACCCACAAGTTTTCACTGTGGAACAGTCCAGCTACATAAACCCTACAAAATCCCTTGCCCTCTGCTCTTCCATCCAAAGGCACAGCGCTGTCCAATGCTTCAGTCCATGCACCCCTTTCACTCCTCTGTGTATATTCCTTCACGAGACCAGTTTCCTTTCAGTAATGATGCAGTAATTATGCCTCAAGGTTAAGTGAAAGAATTGCAAGAGTTGTTACAAAGGGCTGGCTCTTTGGAGATGGAAAAAGAAAAGCAGCATCCATCCGGGACACTGTAGAGCTGGAAAAGTAGAAGAGCAAAACAGGAAGTAGTTCAACTTTTCAGTATCTTGCTCCATGAAGCACACCACAATTTAAGGTTTGGGGTTTTTTTGTTGCTGTTGTGTTATTTGAGGACTTTGCAACTATACAGACAAAAGAACACAGAACTGCAAGTGAGTGAAGGGTTGCTATCAATGCCCAGTATTTCATTAGTGTACATGTGATCAAATTAAATTGTACAGCTTCCTCTGATAAGGTTTTGTAGGTGTAAACTACCTACGTCAGCCACCAGGACTGCAAGCATACCGTTATTTCCTGTCTAGTTAACCTGCTTTACACCCCTTCAAATCAGATTTTCACAAGCAGCACAAACCTTAGGTTTCAACAATAACTAAAAAATTATTCTTAAATGCAACAGGCACTTCTGCACCAGATCTCCAGCCAAATGTTATTTTGGGGCTGAAATCTCTATCAAGCAGCAGTGAATAGTAAGGATTTTATGAGAAGAAAACACTACGCACAGACTAAAACATTATGCTCTTTGACATCGACCGAAGACTTGCAGCAAAGAGCAATGAGAGGCCTCAAAGGCCAAAAGCACTTGGGCAGCAGCAGGGAGAACGGTATGACAAGTTCTAATTCAGTGTATCCCTTCTACCAATTTCCCCCTCTGCCTCCATCTTCCTACTGCTCTCAAAACAAGTCCTTCTGTTTAGCATCACAGACAGAACACGGTATTTACTCTGAGACAAGAGCAAGCAGCCAAATGCTCGCTGGCGTACACCATCTGTGTCTAATCTAGCCAGACAACCACCACCGTCTCTTCCCCCACTAGCGATACGGCAATCTGAGCTGAGAAGACATGCTGTGACAGCTGCTTCCACACCCCTGGCAGAGCTTCACTCCTTTCCTGGGTCATCTGTTAGTTTGAACAAGGCAGCCAGAGACGCAACGACATCAGAGCCAGAGGAAGTTCGGGAACAAGCAGGGGATCAGATACCAGTATATTAACAAGGGATCCCCTTGCACCAGACCAACTGCAGGATTTCTGGATACGATCAACGCTTTTCTAGAAGCAGGAATGCAAGTGTTATGGGATTCTTTCTTTTGTTCTTTCTTTGCTGTTTTGGGGAATCCTGAAGAGGTAGAAGTCATTAAGTCTAGTAAGAGACAGTGTGGTCTACTATACTTGGGAAAAGATAAAAAGCTAATGAGACCAAGATATAGGAAACACCAAAATTATTATCAGGAAAGAGTGACTTCATTTTATTTCTGCAAGCCTTTAAAAATCAACTAAATACGCACAGCAGTCCACATCTGCCAGTGATACATTTAGGAAGAGAACAGGAAAGATAGAAGAACAGTTTACACCCTTAATCTCTTCTTTCGCTCTTGCAGTCATTGCTAGGCAATTTCTTGGCCCTCTTGCCATATTCTGAGCTGTAACATGTATGAAGACAGGGGAGTTAAGTCTTATAAGGAGGTGCTGGCTTCAAGACCTTCAAGTACAACTCAATCACCAGTCGTTTTTCTTTTCCACAGTCTTTCATAGCACAGCATAGCAACCCATATAATGCAGAATATACCTTCAGGAAGAATCCACGTGATGTCAGTAACTTAGTCACCAAAGGTTCTACTTCTCAATCAAAGCACCTTGATTACTGTTAAATACTAGATGACCTTGTACCTGAGTTCCGCTGAACTGAAGTGTGAGTTTTCCTGTTCCTTACAGACACTTTAAGCAAAATTAAACAGCCCAAATATTTCAGATGTCACATTACCTGTCAAAGGAATGGAACTGTACAGGCTGCTCAGCAGCTCCATCGCCAAGAACTCCAAGGAAGGTCGGTGGCAGAAGAGCAGCATCCACTGCAGTCCCATCAGCGGGTGTGCTGACCAGGCTTCTCAAGATATCCTTTACGTTGACATTTTTTGCAGCTGGCACAGAAGCTGCAGGCTTACTGTCTTCAGTTCCTGTCTCACTTCTGCCCTCCTGAGACTTATTTACTTCTAACGAGAGCGTGCACAGTACTTCACTGATGGCATCTGGACCTGCACTGACATTTAGAGGTCCCGGTTCAGCAGCACCACCTGAATTGTTTGTCTGTCCTGAAGCTGCTTCCTCCCCAAGACCAGAATCCCTTCTTTGTATAGATGCTGCACTTTCTGAGTCTTCAGTGGAGGTTGAAGCACCAAGAGTAGCAGACGGGTTTTCCACAGCTGTTTATACCAAAAAAACAGAAAACATTTTAAAGTCATTATTAACAGAGCTGCATTCACCACATCACTCCTGAAGAAGTAACAGCAATAGGAGACAAGTGAAATAACACAGCCATAAGTGTTTCTTCTTGCCTACTTTGAGATTTAATATTATTTGTAAGTATTTAATAGAAAATTTAAAACAGAGTAATTTCCTTCTAATTTCTGAGAAGCCTGAAAAACCGTAAGATCCAAAACTTAAGACAAGGAAATAGAAGATATTGACAGATCAGTCAAAGAATGAAAATTAATTGGAGTCTGAGAGCGGAAAAAAAAGCTGGCAGTCTATGTTTATGCACACTTAACCTTACAAATAATGTAAAGTTTTTGTAATAAACATTCGTGAATACTTAGCTACTTCTGTGAGATCAGCCACTTCTACACAGCAGAATCAACCTATCATTTTTTTTCCTCAAATCAGAAACACAAATACTGAGGCAAACTGAACACTATAATGTTGTTTATTTCTGTGGTTACAATGCACATATTTCCGTACATTTTCACATGGACTTCTACAGAATTTTAAGCCATTTTAATTTATTTGGCCAAATAATTAACAGTTCACCTGTAGCAGGAGTCTCATTATTTTCATTCTCTGATCCCTTGCATGACTGGCTTTGGTTTGGTGGTCGTCTTTCATTCTGAGGTTCCAGTATATCTCTATATTTTGAAACCATGAGCACAGAAATAAAATACACAACAGCCAAAGCCAAAAACTGAGCCTGTTTACTATCCTCCTGTAAAAAAACAAACAAACAAACAAAAAAAAAGACACACAGATTTTTCCATTACAATTTCAGCAGCATGTTTATTTTTCTGTAAAGTATGCCCAGTGCAACCATAAAAAGACCGAGAGTAAGCTGATATGTCAACAATGGAAGAACAATATTCTCTAGTCACAGTTTGTCTCACCTATAAAGGTAGGGAATACAGCAACTGTATTCAAGTGGCACTAATACTTACATTTTTCATTTATAAATATGACAACTTTGGCTAAGGTTGTGTGTTTCGACTACATGCTTCAAATTAGTGCAGGGACTAGGTCCCCTTTATTTACAGGTGTTTCTTCTACTACATTTCTTCAGAAGTGCCAAGACACTAACAGCATTTGCTGTGAAGTACAACAGGCAAGCACACTCAAGAAAGCTGTAATGTACCAATGAAGGAGGTGGAACAAAATACAGAGCCGGTGTTAGGATTTAATTTCACCATCAGATAGTCCAGACAGATGCAATGTACTATGTGCAATTTAAACAAGAGTATGCATTTGCATTACAGCTCTAACTTTATACAGAGATTTTAAGAAAAGCTTAAAACCAAATCTTAATATGGACTATGCCATGTTCCTCCCCAAAGCCCCCAGTTGCTCCTAGTGAAATAGAGCGAAGGCCAGACATTAGGATTTAGCCTCAGCCTGTCCCCGTTGGCTGCCAAAAGAAGAAATGTTTCATAAACTTTGGGATAACAGGAGAATGGAATAGTTGTATTCTCACTGACCAATCAGTAAGAAGAAGGGTGTTTGGGGTTTTGTACCCCTCATTTACATCAAGGTTCAGGTAACTATCCATTTTTGACTCTGAGAAGTTCAGAGAAACTAAATTAAACTGCAGAGCTCATTCTATCACGACTGTAGTGCCTATTGAAGCTCCATATTCCATGAAGAGCTCTTTAGTAAACTATACTGGGAGAAGTTTAGGAGAAATTCTCTATTAAGAGCTACATAACATAGCTGGATCCTATCTGTCACACTGAAAAAAACAGCCTGTATTCACCTTGGCTCAGCCCAAAATCTTAACTTCCATAGGACAAGGCAGAAACAGTAAGGTAACAACAGATTGGCAAAAGGTAAGCACAGTGTGAGATTGAGGAAAATTGCCTACAATTATAGGGATTATAAAGAATTTTCTAACTAGGTCAATCTTTGCAAGGCAGTTTCCAACTGTACTTAATGAAATTGTGATCCAGTGAATTAGCACTACCCATTTCTTTATCTTTTTCAGCAATGTTTGTAGAACTGCTTGAAATAAAGCTCATGTGCCACTGTAAGTACTACTACTGGTGGTTAAGTAGATTCCATCCAAATTCCTCCTATACAGGTTCAAATTATGCCCAACCACGACTCTCTGTGCTGAATGCAATGTAAGAAACTGCATGCAAAGAACACATTTAGAGGCAAGCGTAAACAGCTCAGACAAAACTATTCCAAATAGATCTTCCAAAGTCTGCTTCTTCTCCACAGCTCAACACCTTTGCCAAAAAGCAGAGCTACTGCATCATTTTATATTTATTGTGAAACAGAAAGCCCACTGCGTTAGAGATGCAAAAAAAGAGCAGAGATTGTATGTGTTTTGTTCCGGTAGACTTTTTTAAATTAAAAATGAGTTCACAAAACGTGCTGCAAAACTGCATTATTGGGATTATTTTAGTTGCCACCAGTATGGCAGCTTCACTTCCTGTTACTCTTTTGCACATTGATACCCAAATAGGGGTTGAAAGAAGCTTGTTTCAATTAATAAATACTGTAGAGATAACACACTCCATTCTAGATGGAACAAAAGTCACTGTATAAATCATTATACTTGCTAAACAGTCCAATTACTGTAATGTAAGTTCTAGTGTCCAAGCTTGTGGTCACCAATGACTCACAGCCATTATAGTTGCTCTATTTGCTTACAGAGGTGTTTTTTTCAAGCAATCAATCTCAATTTCCTCAATAACAGCTACAAAGTTGCTGACACAGGGCAAAGATATTTTTAGTCAATTCAAGACTAAAAAAACATATGCATACTTACAGCACATGCACACAAATTGGTTCCTCTGAGGGGAAGTAAACGAATTAGAGATGACCTCTAATTTCTAATTAGCTAGAAAGATACTCATTTTTCATAAACGTCTTTGTGATACACAGCACACATAAGCAGTTTGTCTGTGTACAAAAGCGTGTGCAAGTACATGGTTGTACTAAACACGACATATTGAATATACAACAGGAGGAATTCCAGAGAATCAGCTCTTAGGAAAACACCAAAGAACGTGATCAGCAGGCAGTAGGGTTTCACCTCTCCCTCCTTCCAATCCCAAACACTGCAACAGCTGCAGAGTATTACGAGCTCCTAATTACTGTGAGCAGTATTGCCTTTTTGTACATTCAATTTAGCCAAACTGTGTTTGATATATGCAGAAATCTAGCTACAAAGAAAACAACACTATTTGTAGCTTACTATATCTCTGAACACTACTGCTCGAAGGCGATTAATATCCATATCCTGCAGAAGTCTGTCATGGTCTCGTATTGGAGAAATGCCACCAGTCACAATGTCCACTGGACTCTGTTAAAAACAAAACCAAAACCATAATTGTTTGACGTTCTGTTTTTAAAAGCATTCTACCAAGAATCATTAGGTGTGTACAATCACCCACTGTACGTCCTATTCTCATAACTGGAGCACAAAATTCAGATATGCATTTCATCTTTAAAGGAAAAAAACAACCTGGCAAATTGTTGTGACAGATTTATTTCCCTGTAGAAAGCTAAGCGTGTAAACGTTAAGTTCACATCTTAGAAAAACTACTTCAGAATTTCCAGGCTTTGTACCCTTCAACTCTATTAAAACAGCAGTGGTGCAAGTATGAACCTAAGAACTTATCCCTCTGGACAGAGTAATAATTACTGAATTTTGTTCTTCTAAATGTAGACTTAAACTTGCCTTTGCTGCAGACTTTCCTGATCCTATAAAGCCTTGCACTGTCTTCTGGTTCTTCCCAATGTCTCCCACAGGTTTCATCTGTGCATGCTGCTGACACTCCAAGCAATTTCTTACTGCTATTGCACATACTTGAAGGGAAAAGAAATGTTAAGAATTATTCTGAGAAGTATTACTGTCTATATTCCCTCACAGAGACGTAAAACACAATTCTGCTTATCACTTAAACTAAGAAGTTCACGCGCATCAGCAAAACATTTGGCTTCAGTAAGATGCTCAAAATTCTTTAATAATTTATGACTAAAAATTAATACTAAACTATCAGAAGATATGTGCTGTATCTAATGGATACTTTAAACTGAGCAAGATATCATCCTTCATTGCAATTTTACCATGCATACAACCACGGGGTGGGTAGGGTGAGGACAGCTGAAGTTCACAGACTAGCAAGGGAGAAAGACAAGTGATACACTAGTGAAACAAATGGCAACGTTTGCTTCACAACACTCTGTTACTCTTGGACTAAATGTTCTCTGAATTTACACAATTTATTTTTTTTTTTAGCTGCACAGTTGTGCCCTGTTTCATCTTCTAATATTATTTTCAAAGGAAAAAAGAACTACCCCACCTCTATACCTGTTTGCATCCCATAAATCTTGTTCTACCTGCACAAAGTTTTAATTGCCTAGAAAGGGAGAGGAAGGCTAGTTACTGTTGAGGCTCTGAGCTGCTCTGGCACTCATGCAAATTAAACTTTTCATTACAAAAAGTCTTAGAGCATGCAACCAGCACGAATACTCTCCTCCTGCATTAACTACCTGAACCCTTTTATACTCTTGTATGTTCCTGTTTCCAGAATATTTGTTACTTTCTTAGGTAATGACCCCTTTCTTTCAATCCAATTTGATGCAAATTTACTGTAATAACTGGATACACCTACTGTCCAATCTGAACCCTTCAAAAATTCACATCTCTAGTTTTCACCACACCTTCATCTACTGAACTCAGGTTTTACATCTCTTTTCTAAGTATTGCAAAAGTTCGTGGTTTTTTATATAGTAGAAGATTACTTTTTCTTAAGCTGCTGTATTCTCAGCCCTGACTATATGGGGAACACAGGTAAAAGAAGTATCTCCATGGATAAAATGAAAACATGCATCCACAACAGCCAGGCTACCAAACTTCATTTATTTTATTTAAACCTTTAAAGATGAATTTATACGTATTGCAGTACAGTATTAGTAAAACAGTAAAAGATCTTGACGTCTGACTAAATTTAATCTTGATTTAACAAAACAAAGGACAGAGAGGGGGAAATCAAGCTAACAGTTGCTATCTATTTTATAACAGCAAGCTCCTACGCTCATTAAATGGTCTTATTTGCTTACCCAGACGAAGACATTGTCGCAGAATTCCTCCAGATGACATATTTTTCTCAGACTCAATTTCAGTGAAACCAAGAGAGCTTGCAAAAATTAGTACATCCACGAGGTTGATTAATCTCTGGAGAAATGTTAAAGATGCTTCCACTGAAAGTCCTTGAGTTGGCTCAATACTCTCCAATTCATGCTACACAGAGAAAAATTGAAAGCAACATTTACTTCTTCACAAAAGGAAACATTTCTACAACCTAAGTGAACAAAAATGTGTGCTGGAAGTTCATTATCAGACACATTCAAAAGTAATAATTAGTCATATTCTAGGAACAATCATTACTATCGGGATTCCATCCCATTACAGACCACTGTGGGGAAACAAAGGTAGGTAACTTCTTTTTACGTCTTCAGGCAAAGAAGGCAAGCATTCAATTTATTTTAGGGAAAGCGTGGAGGTAGCAAAGGGAGGAAAAGGACGTCTGTGGAATTATCCCATATGCATTTCCTGTTTCTCAAAAAGACGGATATAATACTTAATACACTCCACAAAGAAAGGCATCCTCCCAGAAGTGAAAAATTATCAAATGAAAATGGAATTTCTTACAGTAGCAGATGTGGCAGCAGAAAGCAATGGCAATATACCACCACAGGCCATGATCATGTTGTCCATCACTTGAGAGATGAGGTGAATTGTGTTGTGCACAAATACGACATTGTCACTGCTATTCACAAAGTCCATCACAGTTTTTGTAGAATGGCTGTCCAACAAAAAAAAAAAAGTAATTCAGAATACAGCTTTATTTTTGTGGTATTTTAGCACACTTCTGTTTTCACAAAACTAAAAGCAGAAAGTTAACAGTGGGGCAGCAAATAACACATGACTGTAAAGGTCAACTGATGTACTTCAATCTAAACCTAAAACTACCTTTCCTTTCTGTTCTTAAAACTGGTAAGGATCACAGGTTGCTAAAAACACCAAGATGTGCATTAATCATCATTTGGATAAAGATACATTATAGGTTGGTCTATGACTACTTGCTATAGCAAAAGTCACCCTATCCAGAAACAGAATAAAGTTTCCTGGAACCGTGAAGTAGATTTAAGTTCAACTCTTCAGAAAACTAAAGCAAGTACTAAGGGTTTCTCAGAGAAATTAAAAATCAACGAAGTACAACACTTACAGAAAAACTTCGCAAAACAGAAGCTAAACTAAAAATATATTTCAGCTGTATCTGATGATGTTCTGATAGATTAACTTGCACACATCCTAAAAATTATAGTCAGACAAAAATTCACCTCAGTTTAAATTGTTTTAATCACTTAAATACTCCATGCCTTCATCTTTTTTATCAGGTCAGTGCAACTATACGGTTCAATTTAAATTTGACATTCACTACTACAAGCTAACAATAGACACCACTCTTATGCAAAATACTAAATCTTTGTATCAAAATGCAGAATTACCACTATTTTCAAAGATCTTGATGATTACATTCCAGATCTCTGTTACAAGCTAATTTTCAAACGAACATCGGTGTTCACAGAACCCTATCAAGGCATCAACACAGTGTGTGAAAATGCAGGAGTAAGAAATACTATTTTGGACACAGTATCTTTTTTTTAGTCCATGTTTAGATACTAATAAAAGACACAGGCCCTTACACCCAGTAGGAACACGAAAATCTTGGTCCAGTAAAAATCAACAGCAAGACTGCCATTGACTTATGTGTAGCCAGGATTTCAGTCAAAATCTATGTGTAGGCCCTCAACCGATACACATCCATGTCTGTGAAAAGTTGAAAAAAAATTTTGGAGAACAATTTGGGAGAGGTCACAAAATAAGCAAGGCTATTGAATAATGATTAAAATACCGGATGTTCAAAATTCAAGGTCAGTCACCCATTTAGATGAAGTTTTAACAAAGCTAATTATAGCTGAAATGACAGTCTAGATCATTCCATATAAAGCACAGCAATGTACCTTCTCCACATCTGAATATCTGTCTCTATGGAAAAGAGCAGGTCTGTGAGCAAGCGCTGATGCATCAGTGACCACTTAAACTCAGGAATACGGAACACAGTTGACCTCGTGTCTCTTCTCTGCCCATCCAAGGCAGCAGCCAGCTCCTGTCCTGAAGAAACTTGCTGCCTTGAGGTCTGAATACACAGTTTGCAGACAAA
This sequence comes from Oxyruncus cristatus, assembly GCA_013399855.1. Classification (NCBI taxonomy): domain Eukaryota; kingdom Metazoa; phylum Chordata; class Aves; order Passeriformes; family Cotingidae; genus Oxyruncus; species Oxyruncus cristatus. The sequence continues at coordinate 1,654,119 of VXAY01002314.1, forward strand.
AAACAAAAAAAACCCACCAAATACCACACTCTGATTATTAGTTTCCATGGTACACAATGAAATGCATTTAATAGACTTGAGATTTTAGATATCCTGCAGATTTAGGCTGTGTACGGCTACAAATAAAGCTAAAACTATTACAATAAGTGCTATTAAATGAACGTGCCAAACCTACAAACTAGTCTACAGCCGCACTACCACACCTGCCAGTCTAGGCACACAGAAGCAGCAACCCAATCTTACCACAGGGGGAGAATATGTTGCTGTAGACAGCGATTTTCCTCCTTTAAGGAAGAATGGTGCAGAATGAAGAGCATCCATTAGGAGGTATCTCTGTAGAAGGGAAGTACTCAGATGCATGACTATTTAACCACGAAAAGCTGACTTAGCAACTAAAGACTAGAAGGGGTGGGGCACCACAGCACACAACAGAAGCAGAGTTTTAAATTATGTTTGAACAAAAAAGGTAGGAGGAGGTGATGTAGTGACAATCCTACAAATTCTATATAGTTCGAAACCAAATTTTATAGTTCAAAATTTTTATTTTCACGAGTTCCATCAGGATATGAAAGAATTTTTTTGCTATTTTTTTTCTGCACAAGCAACGTTTACTTCTCAATAATTACAAGAGTTAAGAGAGCAGATTGAAAGAGTAAAAGGGAGGGTGAGTAAAGCAGAAGACATTCTATCTAAAATCCTCTCAGAATATATAAATGTTTCTTTCAATTCATCAAACTTAAGAACAGAAGTACCAACACAGATCAAGTGTCCATCTAACCAAATACTCAGTTTCTATCAGCAAAGTGAACATAGAAAAAAATTAGAATCCTTGAGACTTCTCAGTACACAGATTAGTAAGAATTACAGCTATTTTAATCCAGGGTTAAAATTATTCTAGAGATAACTCAAAAAATTCACACGTTAAAATCCCCAAAATATGTATAGGCACACTTTTTCAAAAATTTCATAAAGTAAGAACTTCCTTTTATTTTTAAGCAAGCCAGATAAAAAAGGACAGATAGAATTTACCTCAGGTAAGGATTTGGGGGGCAGAGGTGCTTCTACACAAGTGTTAGCTTTCAGTTCCAGTCTTTCTGTATCTGATGCAACACTAGAAACATCAAGCTTGGCAATTCTCTTGTCGGAAGCTCCAGCAGGTTCTGGCACACGTACATTTGCATTTTCCACAGCTGTTTTGGTTTCATTAACCTTTTCTTCCTTCAGCTTCTTTTTCCCTTCTGAATCCGGTTGAGTCACTACTTCTGGAACTGCAGAACTCACTGTTTCTGGTAAAGTCAGTTCTTGCTTTTTTCCAGCCACACTTTCAGTATCTTCGGATTTTACAAGCACAGATTCAGGTTCTTTCTCTGTTGTTTTAGCCTGTTTTGTCACTTCGCTTTCATTGGAACTACATTCCTTGTTCCCTTCTGCCAACTCTTCTGAAGGTAAGGGCATACTACTTTCATCTTTCAAATCAACAAAGTCATCTTCATCTTCGACCTCTACCGTCGATTTTTCCAGTCCTTCTGGACTTGTAGGAGTTTCTCCTTCCAAAGTAGTTTGCATTGCTAGAGAAGCATCAGTGACAGCAACTGTTTCTTCCTCAAGCTCATCAGCTTTGCTAGAATCTTCAATTGCTTCAGCTATTCCAGTACTAATTTCTGAAATACTGGGCTTTACTGTTTCTGGCTCTGGAGAAAATTCCACACAAGGCACTGCTTTTAAATCCTGTGTAGTATCCCTGTCTTCCCCCTCTAACTCCTCCTTATGATTAGACACTGGATGAGTTTGTTGGTCAACACCTGATGAGTTATCTGTCTCTCTTTTTTCAGTTCTGCACTCTGTATCATCATCAATAATGAAGGAGGGAGCAGCAGCATCTTCTTTTAACTCTAAAGATTGTTGCTTTCCCTTGGTTTCAGCTTCTTTGCTAACTCCAGAGATTGTTCTAATTGAAGAACTTCCTTCACCTCCTTTCTCTTGGTACTCCCTGTACATTTGAGAAAGACTCTCTTTGTGCATTTCAAAAGTTACCTAAAAGAACAGAGTTGAAAGGACATTAAAAATTACATATTAATAACTGTTTTCTCTGGAAAAAAAAAAAAGGAAAAACAAAACCAAAGTCAATGCTCAAATTACAAATTTATATTGATACTGTCTTCATGATAAAAAGCAATTTCACACTGGAGATAAGAAAAACTTGCTCTCAGTTGAAGTTAAGTCTATCTGTTATTACAGCCTGAAAACAAGAAAAAAAACTAGACTGATCCTCAGGACATCCTAAGCATAACATCCATAAAATTACTAGACTTGAATTAACTGACAATCCCAGTTTTTCTTGTGAGGGGGGACACTGTGACAAGTAGCAGAGCTTTCTCATCATTTTAGCACCTTGAGTATGCTCAGCAGCCCACAAAGACCACTAAACTTTTGAAAACTTTTTTAGATACAAAAAGTACAATCCCACAGTCAGAGCAGAGAGAAGCATGTAACAAAGGCAAAATCCTGAGGATCTCTAAATGATACCTAAAATTCTCCAGAGGACATTTCATCTGGTGAATGGTTTTCACCCCATCTCAAAGGCACATGAGAACAGCTGCACAATCTGATTAAACTGAAAAGACGTTTTTACACGTCAGCTGAAAATATTATTATTGTTTTTAGGTATCTAAAAAATGTTCCAGATACAAAAATTCTTTTCATATATACTGATAAAACTCATTTGCCCAAATAAATAGCTGTGTTTTAAAAGAAAAATCTCACTAGACTAACTGAAGTTTTTATTACACTGTTATTCAATTTAGTCTATCCATACCTTTCTATTCAGGACTTAGATTTATCTTCCATAACACCAGTGTTTATTTATCTGTAAGCTTAGTTCTCAAAATTTTCCCAACATAAGCTTTGGCAGAGGGCTTGTTTTTTTAAATTGTCTTTATCATAAACATTTTCCACAGACAAAGAGACCACTGCATTTTACTAAATATATGAACACACATTTTCTTACATACTCAGCTCATTCATTTGGATCTCATCTAAAAATTTCATGTACATGGTATTCAAAGTGATTATTAGTCAGTTGGAATATTTTCTCTTAAGATGATACAGAGAAGTCCAAAAATAATTTGACAGGATAAAAAGATACCATAAATTATAATTAACAAATCAGAGAGAACCAAAGGAAGAGCAAAGGCAAAAAGAAATATTTTTGGCAGGTTCTGCTGTCAACATTAGCTTTTTAACATACTATTTTCTCCATCCATCAAGAATATCAAAGTACTGTACGAGCAGGGTACTATTCTAACACACGATCTAAAGCATGTTATTTGATCAAGGTCATTTAATTGAAACTTTGCTCTTTAGAAATAGGACTGGGATATTTTTCTCCTCTTGTCTAAAAAGAAAAAAAAAAAAAGGTCTTCAGATACAAGTGTAAATGATTACAAATGACAAAGTTCATCCATCTGTCACAATGGATCTGTAAAATATTTGATTGTATGGTATTGCTAAAAATAGCAATATTTTAGCAATAGTTCCTTCCTGAATTGTACCAAAATTAGCATAAAACAGATTATGCTAATAAGTTGTGTCTTGCACTATGTTTTTCAAAACATAATTAGGCAAAGCTGCTGCTTTTGGTCAAAATACTACTTTTCTGAAGAAGGAATCTTAACTTGAACTTCTCTCCAGCTACCTTTCCCCCTCTTCTCTCTCCCTGTTGCTTCCTCCATTTCCAAAACTACTAAAAAGTTTTATTCCAGCAAACACGAAAGAGACATTTGACAAACAAAAATGTCATTGATTGATTTCAGCAAAATTTGTATGTACTTCCCAGAAAACACACTGTCCCACAGTAATTGGAAGTGTGAACATCCATATTTTCACGCATCATTCCAGTGTGAGTCTCATTAAACTCATATGCAGGAGTAAAAGCTACCTACTTTACGGCTTCTCACTTTCCACTCCATGAACACATTCTACAGGGCTGTCAACTACTTTTGGAGCAATGGCCAGTTAGTTGTACCTCAGTTTGTACAATATTAGATGTACTCTTTTTCATAATACTGGTTTTTTCTAGTGTGTTACCAAGCCCATCTCCTTTACAAAAACCTATTGCAGCTTTGGATTTTTTCTCACCAACCAAATTTATTATCCCGTTCACAGCATTAAATCAACCTTGCTTGAAAACAAGTCAAAATATGTCCTCCCTGAGTCCAAGGTTGCTTTTACTCTCCTCCCTCCCCTCAGGATTCTCCTCTATCATCTCATGGTCGCTGTAGTCAAGGCTGCCTTTGGCCTCCACATTTCCAACAAGCCCCTTGCTGTTGGTGAGTCCAAGAGTCCAGCAAAACACCTCTCCTCATGGGCTTCTCTATCACTTGGAGGGGGAAGCTGTCAGTGTACTTAAGGAAATTCCTGGATTGCTCATGTCCTGCTGCATGGCCTCTTCAGCAGAGATCAGGCCCATGAGGGCCAGAAGCCGCAAACATGAGGCTGCTGCTGTCTGTAGGGGACCTCATCTGCTTCTTCTTCCTCGTCAGGCGACCTGCAGCAGTCACCCACTACAATACCACCTTCACTTGTCCTCCCCCTAATCCTAATCCAGAAAATCTCAGTTGGCTCCTTATTTATCCCCAGGCAAAGCTCCAGCCACTACAACCGCTCCCTCACATAAAGGGCAGCTCCCATTCCTCATTTCCCCAGTTTGTATTTCCTAATGAGCCCATATCCCTTCATTGCATCGCTCTAGTCACGGAAGCCATCCCACCACATCTCCAAGATCCTAACAAGATCATTATGTGCATGTCATACTTCATCTAACATTGCTCACAGCTCCAAATTTTCTGGCCCCTCATTAGCAACTTCACTGGCTCATTAATAAACATGTCATAGCCAAGACTTCAATTATTCCTTATAGTTTCAGTTCTAACCGCCTTGCCAGCAATGGAGCCCCCCTACCTCCAAGCTCTTTTCTTCACATTACAAGTTCTCGTTTAATTTTAAAGACACTTGAAATTTCAGTGCTGGAAGGAAAGTTCATCTAGATCTAAGACTCCCTATTTTTTTAAACCAAATCATCACGAAAGCAAATTCTATCTAAAAACTACCCACTGTTTCAGCAAACAGTGAAAGTGCACAAGTATGAATGCTACTGACTGTATAGGTGAGAGATGCAACCATACTTGCAACAAGTTGATTTTTGCACAGGTATTGTCAGCAGTTAAAAACACAATGTATGGTACAGGGTTGCAATATAATGTCAACCAGCTTTATCTGAAACAGGGAGTAGACAAGACTTCGGAAGCCACTACAGAGCAATACTGAAAATGAAACTGTGCTCTGCAGGATTGTTAACTGTTAATTAATAACTCCCCCCAAAAAAGACCAGCAAAGGTCAATACAGACAACTTAGCTTTACAGATGGGCAATGTAAACTTATGGGGAAATAAATCCAAGCACAAGCCAATGAGACTCTACATTGATTTCAGAGCACTGCAAGAAACTGTAAGGAGAGAAACACTGGTAAAGAAAATTAGACAGTACAGAGTTACAGGAGAACATCACTCCCCCAAAAAACAAAAATCCACATAATGAGGACAGTAATTTCTATTTCGACCGTAAACATCAGCAAGAATTCATGTCACAATGTATTAAAAACTGTCGTTTAAATAAAAGTCTAATTAAAATAGCAATGCACAAAATTACACGGACTACCCGAAACAGCACTTTTCTAACGCACATTTTAAGTTTGGGGGTTTTTTATTTACATTAAAAAAAAAAAATATAAATTTAAGAAATACTGCTTTGTAAAATCAAACTTTTCAACAAGCCTGAACAAACAGTTCTGATCATTATACTAATTTGTAATTTGGCTTGACAAGAAACCAAGAAATAGAGGTACTGCAGAAAAGTCACTAGACAATTCTTACCCCACACTTCTGTTGCATGACTTGGCATTTATGAAGCACACAAATTCACAAAGCCAAATAATACAAATAAAACACCTAAGGTTAACAAAATCAGTATTGACAGAAATGCAAAATGAAGTAGAAATTATGATTACTAAAAAGAAGTACACAAACACAGTACATATAAATGTATTAAAGATTAAACACTAGGATCTGCATGCATGCAACAATTTAGAAGACAACTGTTAGCTTGAAGAACCTTAAATGTACATAAGTAATTTTTTATTTTCCTTAAGGCATTTGCAACTGTAAAGCTGATAATACAAAATTAATTACCAGAAATTGTTCTAAATTAGTGAGCTAAAAGGCCAATCATTAATCTTCACCATCATTTGATGGTTAATCCATAGCTGTCTGCAATGCTTGGAATGCATCTCTACGCACTACTAGTTAAAGACACTTGTGAGCTAATAACTGCAACATTTCCCTCTGTCATTAATTTTAACTTAATTTGACATCCAACATTTACTAATTGCCAAGGAGAAAAATTAGCATACAGCAATGAGAAAGGATAAAATTATTGACATCTGTATTACAGAACATTGAGAAAATATTTTAACTATATGTGAAGATTTTGTCCTTTTTTCCCAGGTGGGTGAATTCATAGAGTGGAGAGAGGAAGGGAATGTCTGCCAGACAATTATATATACTGTTGTTTCCTTATAGTCTGCTCAGTGCAAACTAGCTCCTGCGCTGCTGAGACCATCAATAAACTCCTCATAACTCCAGAAAGCATTACAACTTCTTAAATCTTGACAAGGACTTTATTGACCTGTTTTTCCACTTCTCTAGTAACACTAAACTGTTCAAAAGCGCGATCCAATCTCTAAACAAAAACAGGCCTGTTTAGACAGGACACACCACTACCCAAAGATATGCAAACTAATTTCAATTCAGCAAAGTAAAAGATACAAAGGTACTGTGTGTACCATACACTGACTTACAGTCTGCAACCCACCGACCTGAGTAATCTCTGGGTTATTTCCGACTGATTCATAGAAGACAGCTAAGAAAAGCAAATTAACATATATTATACACGACACTACCTATGAGAGGCTTCTAAGAGTCTAAAGTTCCATCAATAACACATTCACTGATACACAAGGTGGGGAGAAACCACTGTACCAAGACAGTTTCACGTTCCCATATCTTGCATTTTCACCTAAGTAGCAATACTTTTGCCTTTTTTTTTTCCTTATCTTGAGAAAATAAATATGAATGTAAATAATTTCTAGAGTAAGAAAGCAAGTACTAGTTAATATAACTCATAAAAGCCTTTGTTTATCTGAGAGAGAATTTTATGTATGTTGGCAGCATTTTATTTTCAGATCAAGTCAAGGTATAGCCTACTGTTACATCTGCATACAATAATAAATTCAAACTGCATACCAAACATCTAATTGCTCATTTTCACTAAGGCAACTATTGCTTTTGATTTGTTTAAACTGCAAGACATGAGCACATACTATCTTCTCAGGGTGTATGTTTCCTCACTATCTCAATCTCTGCCACCATTCCCACAGTTCAGTGAACTGTCAAATTCTACCTTGTGCACATTTGATATTTAGTTATTATCAAAAATATTCGGTAACTAAATTCAGCATTTGCCACTCTGCATTGTCCTAATGCCAGCTTTAGGTCTTGTGCACTAACTTCGGCCATCCTTTTCCAGTGTCTCCATATATTACTGGCAGCCCTGCAGCAAAGACTCCAGATCCATCATTTCAAATAATGGTCCAGAGATCTCATTCAGTCCCCACAGCCACAATTCAGGGACACAGGGAACTGCAAGTATGGAGGAGGATTGCTTCAAACTGCAGCAACAGCAAAGAAGGTTATTAACAATTCTTGAAGCTGTTCCAGTGATGAGAATCCCTTCTCTCCTCAGGTCATCTTTACTTAGGAAGACTATTTCATAGCTATTTGCCTTTTTATGCATCAGCTCTTCTCCCTGTAAATGTTTCCTCAATTCTTTTAGAGAGTTCTGACACTTTTGAACCTGTAGAAAACCTCTTATCACACTCCTCTTCCAAGGCTTCTCTGCAGCAGATCCTCTTTCGCAAATTCTCCGTTTACCTTGTTCACTCTATTCCTACCCCCATTTCACACTTTTCTTTCAGTTTGAACTAGTCAAATTTTAATGTCCTGCAGCTTTATTCATGGTTCACTCAAACCACGTGAATAATGAGATGAAGGAGCTCCCCATTAACCATACACACTGCATGTGTAAGAAGAGCCTGTCAGTGGTGCAGATCCCTCTTCCCAACTATTCTGCCTGCTAAACAACAAAAATGCTTTCCTCCCCCAGAGGTATGGATAAGGAAAAGCCTGCCCACACACCTACTACAAAAGAGGCTGTAAGGAGGAAACAGCTAGTCAAAGTGAAGGACTGCACCATCACAACACATCCTGGAGGGTACACAGCTCTAAAGGAGGCTGTACGTTCCAGTTTCCAAGTTCCTTCTGCTCTCCATAACTCAGGTGACACCCCTGAGAAGCATTTTTATCTAGAAAAAAGTAATATTTATTAAAAATATCTATTTACCCCGTAAGAACGAATCATAGAATCATAGTATTGACTGGATTGGAAAAGACCTCCGAGATCATCTAGTCCAACTCAATGAACATAATATTTAATCATTTCAGGCGTGCTCCTTAATTTGCACCTCCCCCAGCTTTGCTTCACTGACATTGGGCATGGCCAAACTGAAAACCCAAAACATGCAGCAGTACAATGACCCTCTTGGACAGGTACCTCTGCTTCCCCTCAGGGCAATGCAGACGTACTTTTCAGAGGACTGAAGAAGGTTGGAAGCCTTCAAAATGCACTACAGCTCAAGATCCCTACTGTGGGAGACCCTACTGGCTTCAAGGGAATATTTTATTCAGGGAATAAAAACAGACAAAAAGTCCTCAGTAACTCAAGAAAGCCAGTGGGATTTGGACTCCAGATTCTGGTGGCCTCTTACCTTCTAAAACTGCTGAGCCACATTCACTTCTCTGCAAATTACTTCTTTAATTGCCATCATATATTAACTCCTCCACCACCTAATCTTTGTTGCTTTTGCCAGTTTTCCCTCAGCAGACAGTGATGAAAGTCTGGCAAACACAGCGCACATAAATGCTGTGCACACCTCCAGAGTTCTCCCCCTCTCAAATTAAATGAGCAGGGCACAGAAGAACATACAAATTTACTTAACACTCACAATGTTAACTACAACTGTACTTCTTTAGATGGCAAACTAACAATTACTTAGAAATACATGGTATGCTAAAGTCACACTACTAACATTTCAAGATTATACTTCTTCAGATCAGTGAACAAAATTTTTCCACTTACACAGTAACAGAAGTGTAGCTTACACATACTAACATTTCTGAGTCTTACTGAAAGAAAATCTCTTGAGCTACAAAAATATAAAAATCAGAATTCACCTGGATATATTCTCTTAAACAGAATCACATGATAACATGAATCAACTTTTAAGCAGTAAAATATATTTAAGGGCCTGAAATAAGCAAATGTTAGTCTTCCCAGTAGTTTTAAGTGTTCAGGTAATCTAGGAGTCTATTATACTGTGTAAATCATTATATTCTTTTAAAACTAGGGGAAGCTGAAAGAAGGTTAAGAAGGCAAGCTGTCCACCCTTCTTGACGTGCTTCCTACTATTATCCCCAAAATCGTTGGTCCTTTTTACAAAGTAACATGGCTAGACAGATAAAATCTAAGGCCCAACTAGCATGGTTGCAATGTTTAAATAAACAGAAGTTCTTAGATGCTTTCATAAATTTAGCACTGGCCAGTTGGAACAAACTGGGGGTGTGATTTAATTTTTCCATTAATATTTTTTTTCTTAACTAGAAGCAACAGATTAACCACCTTCGTATACACTGTGTTAATATCTGCAAAGCATCAAAAAAGATGGAAATGAGCAAAATACCTGAGTAATACTAAGAAATTTGGCTTAAAAAAGGTTACACACACCTACACACCTTTTAAATTCTCAGTGCAAGGAAGCCAATGTAGTGCAATTATGCTGGAAAAGCCGCTGCTGCTTATAAAACGTTGTGCAGCTGTTGGAGGAGAGGGTTACAGTGACAAACAGCTTCCCTGCTACAAAGGTGGCAGGAAATCTATCAAACTGGACAATAAAATTGCAATTGAGTTTCTTTGGCTTTTTATAGCAGCTGCATGTATCTTGATGTGTAGCCCTGCAAAACCTATCCAATTCTGTAACACTAGTCCTTTATGTACTAGTTCTTTATCATAGAATGGTGTTATAAATTAGTGGCAAGAATGGCGCAGAGGGCTGTAAAAAGGAAAAATAAGCAGCAAACCAATGCAATTAGACATGAAATAAGAAAAACACAAATTGGTTATTCTCTTGGCAATGTTAAGGAAATATTTTTGTTCCCATAATTCCCACATTACTTTGAAAGCACGCTAGAAATCAAAAACATCTGAGATGCTCTTAGCATTGAACAATTTGCCCACTGAATTATGTCTACACCATGTTATGTGTGAATCTCTAAGAATCTCAATAGAGACATAACAAGATATAGGACTACTTAAAGTAAATAAAATTAGAGGGATTAAAAATTCATTATAATCAGATATTAATATCTGTTCATAAGGACATTTTCAAGTGATTAGTAAGGTTTTACCACAAAGAGGGTTTTTTGGTGATTTATCCTAATTTATGTTAATATAATTGATAGTTACAAAATATCTAGTTTTATATGTCTAGTTGCATAAATTGCGTGTGTTAGTTACAAAAAAGTTCAAATGGAAAACGCAAAATAAAGGTGAAATTTTAAAACTGTGATTATTGCATCACCATTCATATCACTACTGTCAAGTTAGATTCTGGGTGCTTTTGTCACTTAAACATTTTCATTCAGGCTTCTGGAACTGGAGAGTCTTAGTACTGATGTCCAAACAAACTGAACTCTTTTATGAGTCCTTCAAAATCATACCATCACACTGTCGCTCACTCTACCCACACTCACACACTTCCAATCTTGCCACTGTTCAAATTCCTCTGAAGTAGACTGGAAGAACAAACAGACCTTATATAACTTTGACCAGAAAGCCAAAGTTAGACTTGGGAAAACTAACAGGAGGTTACTTCTCCAACCACAGGATACCTCCCTATGCCAGGAACCAAAAACGATAAACACAAAGAAGGAAGCAGGTCATCATCTCAATCACTATGGCATTGCACAAAACCATACAGCTTTTAAAATACAAACAAATAAACAAAACTATGTTATCTGCACCTCTATTTTTTGGTATTTTCTGAAACTGAGTTGGTTTTTTTTCTTGACATTTGGCCATGGCATCACAATAAAATCTTGATTGTTTTTTTTCCCTAGGAACTCCAGACCATTGATTAGCTACATTAAGTCACTGAAGAGAATGACCGAAAATCCATAAAATCATTTTGACATAGATGCTGTTTAAATGAGATTTCCGACATTACATTATCTCACAAAAAGAGTCTAAGAATAGAACTACAGATTATAAGATAACATGCAAGATAATTTCTAAGTTCAATACACCAAAGCTCTGTGTAAGAGTTAGAAAGGTGGTCTACCTTCATTCACTTCTCCATCTTTCCCCAGGGACAGTTCCCCAGCAATCACACAAAAGCTTTAAATTATGCCAGTTTCTATAAAAGTATATTGAGGTTCTTTACTCTGGCTACAGTTTGCCACTGTACAATCCACCCACATCTTCTGCATCGTGGGGGATGAAAGAGGAAACTGTTTTTGAAGACTCAAGAGCCGACACAAAAGAATATAAAGAATTTTTCAACAACTAAAATGTGGTCTCTGTAAAGATTATAATTTGGCCTTGGGTGCTTTGCACCTTAATTCCATTTAGCTAAAGCCACTGCTAAACGAAACTATTTCACCCACTTTTAATATATAGATTTCTACATTTGTCTCCCCATTGCCCAATAATCCACCATTGCACACGTTTAGAAATATGTAATCTATAATTTAATTAATCTCAAGTAAATATTTCTGATAACCAGAATAATCACGAGGCCCCCACTGGCTTCACTCTTTTGTTCAGGATAAGGTAGGATAAAATACGTTTTATACTACTGCGTCTTGTTTGAAAAAACACTAATAACTTTTATGATGTAATCCTGGTTGTAATAACAACAAAAATCAGACAGAACAATAACAAAGGGTAATAGTCTCATTCATACCACAAGGATTTGCGCTCTCACCCTGTATTCCACGACAGCTTAACAGCCGAAGCATCTGTCTTAACTTTAATTTCTTTGCTTTTTACTCGTTTGTTTTACAGCCTTATCATGCTGCTAAAAGGTACTTTTATCCATGAGTAGACACGGTGCGCCACCTTGTGTTCCTGCTGTTACTAAAAAGCAAAACCAGCACTACATTTTTCGGAAACGCCCCTGAAATTTGATTATCTTGGTTTTGGTATCAGGATAAACTAATACCATCCCAACCTGAGCAACAACAACAACAACAAAATCTTAGTGTTAAAACAACAAAATTAACATTTTGTCATACATTTCAAATTGTCATACATTTCAAAGTTACGTGCGGTAACAGATAAAAACACGGGGCTTTCATTTAATTACTGACCTTCACTTCAACGCTTGTCACTGCACGATACAGCACTCGAAGGCCCTAAATCTAATTACACAGCATACCAAAATTTCCCAACTCTTTCCAACACTCACCTTTGAATGTGTGATTGACAGCGTGTCCACCCAAACACGCCAGCCACCCCACTCATACTTGATTGCATGGTAGAGCAAAATTCGAAATATGGTATACACCATCTCAGTTATCTTCTGTTCCTCGGAAGTCTTTGGATTAAAACAGCAAAGGGAAAGCATCCACTCCTGCCAGACAGAGCACTGCAACAAACTCCTGCAAAATACACACACGCTGTTAAATTAAATTTTAAAATATATCTTAGAAATATACATCAGCTAAATCAGGAATTCAACATGTTTAATAATCACTATGTGATTCTCTGATTTTACATACTGAGGACTACACTAGAGTAGAGAATTTGCTGAACAGCAATGAAGCTGTATCTGCTTAATGAGTTTAATTTACTAGGAGGCCTTGTTACTTATTTTGTATAATTGTGCATATAGCCAGCTATCTTACCTCCTATTTTCTCTGCTGTTATTAAAAAGTTTAATCATATCTGAGAGAAAGGCTCGCCGAACCTCCAGAGTTTCTGGGCACTGTGGAGAATTACGTATCAGGATTGCAATAACCTTCAAAATCTCTGTAAAACAGTTCAGGAGTAACAATATATTAGTACTAAGTATAGCATAAAACACAAGGCCTCTTTCAACAGTGTTTGTACAACAAAAGCTACGCCACATAAAAAAGTTCTATACTGAGGAAAAGCACATCTCTGTTTGAGGAGAAGGTTTAATTAATACAAAGCCCGTCTTCCAAGACTTCTCAAACCTACTCACCATGAGACCTATACAGCTAAAGAAAATGGAATCCAACTTAAATTACTCTGAACTATTTTTAAATGATCACGTTTAAGCAACACAAATGTTTCTGCAGGACAACTGACAAGCTATCAGAATCTGTCAGAACCTTTTTTAAAGAAAGTTCACATTAAAAAAGGCATCCTTTAGAAAATCAATATATGAGAAAAATGTGTAGATTTTGTTCTACCTTAGTAATACTGAATTTTCAAAGAATGTAACCAACTTCCAATTATACTTAACAGTTTCTGTTATTAAAAAAACTGACAGAAAATTTTTATCTCTTATGATCACAACATTTTCTATATTTTTAGAAGAATGTTAAAACTGTGGGTACATTGCACTTTTTGAAGCAGTGGAGGAGTCAGTGTTCTTGTTACTTTAAAAGAAGTTATCTTTGTAAATTAGGGTGCAATTTGAACAGTCACTGTGACAGTTTCAGTTCATCTTGAACAACTTCAAGGAAAAATTTCTTATTTGATAATAATAACGTTGATCTTGAAAAGGTACTCTAGAAGTCACTCTTTCTACTAGACCTAGATAATTCCACACTCGTAACTCAGACTTCACATAGTCTATATTAACCACAGCAGTGACTGCCAACTTCAAAAATCTAAACAGAAAGTAACAGAAATCTGCTCCCATCTCTTGCTTCATACAGATTTACCAGGAGGTCAATGGCATAATGCAACCAGATTTCTTCTCTGCATCTGCTTTGCTCTCCTTTCGCTTCCCCTACTTTCCACATGAAGCAACCCACAACTGTGACCTATGTTTAATGACAAAGCAGCTATGAAAGTGAAAGATCTATTATTTCTCCAGAAAAAAAAATAACTCCCAAAGCTATCATAAGTCCATTAGACTATATACAGAGAATATTAATGATGTATATAACTCATGAAAAGAGATCAGTGTTTTCTCTTAGTTCAAAAGACATCTAAAGTTTCATATCAAGATATGAAGTAAGCTAACCAAAAAAGTGAGCAGATACCTTTCTCCTATTTTCCATGTAGCACTGCCATACTGAATGTAATTTAAGATGAAAGCTGTTTCCTTATTTCAGGTAATTTAGTCTGACATGACTAAATAATGTAATCAGAATTTTGCTGGAACCTTAACATGTATTAAATCAAAGTATCCCGTGCATGCAAGTCTTGAAAAACCATTTCATAACATGACTGCACAGCCAAAAAGGCTGAGTTATGAACTACATACTCATTTAGACATATGTCTTTTAAAAAACTGTAGAGACATATTTCCTAAAAAATGCACATTAAGTATGAAAGAAAATGTATAACTCAGATCAGACATAAAAGTGGTGGATGTAATTAATAAGCTTTTTAATTGGTGGGGTTTTCTTAAAGCAGACTTTTCTTATGCAGCACTTCCAAACGTGTATTATTCTTACGAGGATTTTGTATCTTCACTGTTGAATCTGGGTCAGGATGTTGTTTATGTATCACTTGAGTGCAAATCTGTTCAGTCAGAATCTAGCAAGAAAGCAAAAGATGCCATATCAATGTTCACAAAGACAGCTTACTGAAAAATACTTGGATACAGCACAATCATTATTTCACCATCGTTCTAAAAACCATCCACAACAAAACCCACTCATTGTCTTTCTTGATAATTTACTTCATTCTGTTCTTAAAACTCTAAACTACCTTTTTTAGCTTTCTCTCAAGTGCATACTGCTATTTAAAATACACTAGAAGATATATATCTGAATCTAACCAAAACAATTATCATAAGGCAAGACCACTGCTATAATAAAATTCCACACATATATGGGCATCTGGTTGAGACATACAGGTTGCTCGTTATCTGGAATTGTTCCTAATGAGCATAACCAAGGTAAGGGGGTGGGGGGAAAATCTCAAGTAGTGAGCTTTGGGGCAGGGGGAAAAAGCAGCACTCAGCTGCATCACGCTAAGGTTTAATGTCATCTGGAACATATCAGCACAAATATGTAAGTAATTTTCTAACAATGTCTTACAAGTAATTAGAAAGATTGGATCTTAACGACAGTGTATTACTACCTCAAATAGGACATTGTATGTGGTCATGGTGAATAAGCTTGTCTGAAGCATCAGTCTTTCAGCTAACAAAGAGAACAATCCATGTCCAAGCATGACTTCAGCTTTTCTCCTAAAATAGTACAGAAAGATAAAATAAACTTATGCATTCAACTTGCTTGAGGGAGAAAAGTTTAAAAAGTGTGCCTCAAGAAATAAAAAAGGCCCTGCAATCATACTTTCCTTTTTTTTTTTTTTTCTTAAATCTTTCACTTTTGGTCAAGGAAAAGGTCAAGGATTCAGATTGTGAAAAGACAAATCATTCCCTAGAGACAGCTAACTTTCTTCCAGAAATAAGGTCCACTCACCCATGGGCCCAAAAAGCAGAAACACAACCGTAGGGCTTTCTTGATAAACATGAAGGAAAGGGCATCTTAGTCCTCATTTCACTCAAAAATGCAACCATGGACAGCAATCTCAATAGTTATCTACTACTGCAGTCAACTGGAGACCTACTAAATCTAGTTCTCAGTAATGTGGGGTTCAATCTCACCAGTCCAATTCTTGCTATTGATTTCAGTGGAAAAGGACCACTTGAAAAAGCAGGAAGCCATACTGCAAGCAATTATTAAATAAACTTGGTAAGGAAGTGGTAATTCCTGGGTACCAGTTGCCAATAACAAGCAATTCCACCACATCAGAAGTATATTCGTGGTAAATAAACTGATGGGTATTCAAAGAATAGTATCTGCCATTCAGTGAAGCCTGTTTAGTGATTAACCTCCAATATAGCTTTTTTCCCTTTACATACAAATATGTGTATACATACACGTTAAATATATAGACAAAAATATATAGACAAAATAATATATAGAATTTATGTGTCACAACCAACCTTTTTCCCTTCTTTTTTGGGGAGGTTTAGTTTTAAGACCTAAATCAGTACTTACTTTGGAGCAAGATGCTTTAAGAAATATCCCATCACTTTCAGAGCTTGCACCCTGATACCTTCACTTTGTGATGCTAAAAGCTTGTAGACAACCCTAAGTGGAGAAAAGACAAGGCTTCCTAAGTAATTGAAATCCCCAGCAATTTTTGGAATGAAAATCAACTGCAGTTGCAGTAAATGCAAATAAATTTCATCTGGGCCTAATTTAAAATAATACTAATAAGACTTAAAAAAAACAGCATGACATTTCTGTTAACAGCACAACAGTTTGTGATATCACATTTTATCCTATTTAAGTATCTCCCAAGTATGAATACATAAAACATGCTCTGTCTGCAATTCCTATACTGAAAGCTGTCTTGATCTGATACTTTATCCAGAAAACTAAGTAAGCAATTGTTTTGGTATAGATGTGGTCAGATAGGAAGAGTCATGTGTGGAGGGGGATTTATTAAGAGCACTAATATTTGACATCTGCACAGGTTGTTCCCTCAGGAGGGACAGAGGAAGGCACTAAGTCAGAAGGAATTCTTCTCATTTCACCGGCATCAGCTTCTGCTCCTCACCTGGTTATGACAAGGCTCTACACTCGCTTATGATTCTCTAGCAAGGTTAAAGAAGAAATGCAGAGGAGATGAGGAGCATGTCCAGAGCAAAGCACTAGGCTTAACTAACTGAACAGTTCCAGCTGGGGCTTTCCCAAGAAAGGGAGTGTAACTAACACAGCAAGGAAAGTGCCCATGTAATTGATGAAAGTCTGATAAATTAATAAACAACTGAAGTACAGTCTTACAGTGGGAACTGTCCAGTAATTGACCTTCAATGTATTTGACATTACCAAGTCAATCTGTAATACTGCACAGACCTTATTACATGTATCTATGCCTTCCACTCCCCGAATAAAGAGAAAGTGAACAGAATATTTTATCTTAACTTCTCAAACATTTATCTGCAGTACATCAAAGCTTGCTCTTTTATTAAAGGAATACAATGTGAAGAATAACAAATGCAAGTTTTTGATCCTTGTAAATCTGCCATAAAAACATAAGACATTTAAATGTATCTATAAGTTACATCTAATTTCTTTCATAGCTCACTTTTTAGACAAGTAGAGGGATTATGACCATGTCCCTATCTAATTCTAGTTGGGCTGTGGTTCATAGTATTCGACAGACCTCTGAATTTGTGAAATACCATTTAGCTTATACCTACATGGACTACTAAGCTGTTGCTGAAAAAAAGAAAATATTAATTTCCCAATACTCCACAAAATCATATTGGAACAGAAGGCACACTACTCAGCTTTTACCTTAAATATGTCCTGATAAAATTTTTTAAGATATTTGAATCGCTTTACCAGGGGGAAGGAAAAAAAAACCCTACCTAATTTAAACAATTCTTCAGACTTTCCAAAAACATTCCATGGGAATTTAGATCAGCTGGTTTTAAGGAGCTGAAAGGACTTCAAGGCCTTGTCTATACATAACTGAGCACTCATCACTAGTTTTATACCTTCACTTCCATACTCCCAAAAATAATAGTCAGGACACCTAAACTAAGACCAGAAAAAGATTTATGTCTATACCAAAATTAAAAATAAAACCTAAGGGTGATTAAAAAATAGTTATCCAAAACAAATAACTTATCCCAGAGAAAGCTGCAACCACAGCAACTACAGAAGGAAAGAAATAAGCAAGCCTACAATGCACTTTAATTCAAGCAATATAATCCTTTTCTCTGCTTGTCTTAACAGAACAGTTAGGGGTTACCTACTTGCATAGGAAAAAAATTACTCCCTTATATTTTTTCAATGGATCGGTTACTTTTAAATTTTTAATTTTGTAAGAACTGCAAGTATTTCTAAAGCTTTTTAAAATTATTTTTAAATCTCAACAATATGGTGCCTTAATTCCAAAAAGTAGACATATCAAGGAGCATACAAACAATCCATTAACTGAATGGAGACAATATAGGAGCAAGAACTGTAACAAATGAGAGAGCAAAACAAAGTGATTTCTAGCTGTGGACTCACTATTCATCCTGACTTACTCATATACTTGTTAATAAAAAAGAAAACATTTACTGCTAGTTGTTAAATAAAACCAAATGTACTGCACTGGAGACCCAACACAACATTCGAATACTTCATTATTTAGAGTTTTTATTAGTTTCCCATGCATGATATTTTACCACACAAATGAAGTCAAATATCTGAAAACTAGGTTAAAAAAAAATATATATATATAAAAAAAAAAAATCAGTCTAGCACTAAAAGGGGAGAAAACAATTATAAATATGCCTGAATGCAGTCTCTTGAGAAAGGTAACTGAAAAAAAATATCTATAAATAGAGCTTAACCAATAGGTGCAACTGAATGTATGAAATGAGGCCCTGCCTTTACACGGTGAGAGAATTACTACTCCACATATCCTTCTAGGAACAGTTCTTACATTTGTTGGCCTGTTACATTTTTCCCCCCCCACTATGTCCAGGCAGGTTCATTTCAAATTAGAGAAGTTCAGTACTGCGACCACCTTCTGAAAGCCACAAGACAAAATCACAGTCACAACTTATTCTCCTGCAGATTTCCTCTTGTGCTTGTACTGCTGGTAGAATTTCCTACTTTGCCTACTTTTCTCTCAAAATAGTGTTATTTTTCTGTTTGTTGGGGAAAAGACTGCAAACAATGCATAGCACAGAGTGCTAAATTGAAATAAATAAAATGTTTCTTCTCCAAAAGTCCCATAGGAAAAATCTTTTTCCTATAGGACTTTTGCATAAGCAACATTTTATGTTATTAGATTAGAAGACATCTGAATCAATTTTTGTCAGCCTCCTCTCAGTTCTAAAACATATATAAGAATGGGAAGCTAAAGACTAAGCCCTGGTAGATGAAGACATCAATATATAGGCTACAAAAATCGATCACAACCTTCTTAAGAGTGACTGACAGCTTGGAAACATTAAAAAAACATATCTCACTGACAATAAATCCAACATCACCACTTGTCAGAATGAACACCTGGACTCAAAAATCTCCCAAGATGAGGAGTCTAAGATTGCAACACATACACTGACGAGGACCTTTCAGATTTCATGGGAATTCTCACAAGCAAAAGGATGGTCAAAACACTTTTCCTTTTTCCCACTTACAAAATTCAAACTTACTGTAATCCATTCCTCTGATCAAATGCAGGGATCATAGAATTGGGATGCTCTGCCATCAGAGCAACAAGCAACTGCAAGACATCCATTAGATTGTCATCCTGTTGAATAAAAGTTACAAATTTGAACTGGATGTACACCAGAACATGGTTTTGGTTAAAAGAACTGCTACAAAATATTTCAAAATTATGTGGACAGTAATCATAAACCAAGGACCAAATCAGTTACGCCAGGATCAAAAGAGCTACAGATCTCAAAGGCAAGTGCAGAAGAAAATATTACAAAGAATATACTTCATTTTTTAGGGTGAAAAGTGATGCATCTGTGCCTGGGATGTAGGCTTTGACAGGGAATGGATATTTGCACTATGTTATTTCCTTGCACACACATGCTCATCTGTTTGCACGTGTGTTTCCTGGTCCTTTACTGCACAGGAGCTCAAAATAAACTGCTGCACATTTTCTGGGGCACAGGGTGGTGTTTAATGAAAAAACAAGTGTTCAAGCCAGGAAAAAAAAAGTACCACTACCTGCCACAGACAACATTTAAAATGGATAATTCAAGCTGCTCAGTAAGGTGTTACATACTTTTAGTCTAAAGCACTCCACGCTTTATTAATCTGTTCCATGTTCACTGTAACTAAAAAGAACTGAAGAAGTAGCAAAATGCACATGTCTTTTCCCATTCTTTCTGGTATTAAACTGGCAGCTCATTTCAAAACAAACAAACAAACAAAGCTGTAAAAATAAAGGCCCACAAAAAAACCCACTGTTCAACACTTTTGAACAAATACTGATTCTTTCTCTATTAGAAAAGCAGTTTCACACCCCCTGAACAACTCTGTTCACCTGATGGTTTTATCAGCTTACATTACAGATGCTACCACTGATGAATCAGCCCTTTTAGAAGGCTGAATTTTACTTTTTTTGTTTATGTTTTTCTGAATTTACAGTTTGACACCTAACTGTGTGGGATTCAGCATTCATGGATCTTTCAGACTTGAATATGCAAACTGCTAAGATATTTAAAATATCACGCCCTCATCTGAAGGCTATATAAACCTTCTGCTACTTCAGCTTGTGCTGGAATGTAACCAAGAGTCTTATTTCTTACTTCTCCACATAAAGTAGAATGACTTGAATGATACTACCAAGTAGTAGTAAACAGCACAGAGCATAAAAGGAAAATATAGGTGCAAACATTAAAAAAAAGAAAAAAATCCATACTGCTTGAAATGAAGTTCAATTAATTCCTTATTTTACCCATTTCAAGCACCCTTACAGAGATGAGATCAGTTAGATTTATGTCCCCATTTTCCTTGTCTTTGATGTTGCATCTGGCATAAAGTGCCTTTTCCTGGTGCTAAAATATGAAGATGCAGATGTATCAGTGGTAACCAACATTTTCTCCCAATTAAGTTTATATGCTTCTCTTAGATGCCATTAACATGCATCTTTATTTTTTAACTCATGTTTTCAATTTTACTGCTTTATTTAAGAAGCAAAATAAAAAGGAGAGAAAAACAAAACAAAAAAAATATTACTTAGGCAGCCTAAACCAAGGTTTTGACTCTTTTTTTTTTTTAAAGTCAGTCTCACCATCTGTTTTTCTGCTTGGTAAATTGGTTTGCAGAACAACATAAGAAACCATTTTGACTTACTGGCTTAATGAACTTCAATCTAACATTGAACATAGTGCTTAAATCACTTCAAGAGTATTGGCATATCAGCACACTAAAGAATTGGACAAGGTTTGCTACTTCCTCTGCAGAGCCATCTTGTGGCTTAAAGGAGGTTTTATTTGAAAATATTCAAACATTTGGTGGTCACAAGCAGCAGTAGTATGCCATCCTCACACACACATCCCCCAAATTAAAAATTACCTCGTGTATAGTGAGCAGATAATTGAGGATAGCCTGCAATTCATCTTCTTTTATTCCATAGTCCTTCAAAAACAAAGAGGTTTTAAATACCAACTTTCAAATACAAAAGTACTGTTCCTAAAGAAAAAGCACTATTTTAAGCAATGACTATATAACACAGCAAGTACCACAAGACAAATTCATTTTCACTCGATACTATAACAGCTTCAGAGTCAGAAGGCGGTTTTTTCCATGCCCCTAAAAGTACCCACTGAATGCTATAAAAGCAATTAAGACAATTTCAACACAGGCATAAAAAATAAGATAAATAGCAATATAGTATATAAAGTAACAAATGTGAACTGATACAGTCAATTTGATCCGAGAGCTTCCTATTAATAGAAGAATTAAGGCGGCACAGAGGATTCACAAGTAGACCTGGAAGTTTAATTATAAGCCTGTTAGCTATGCCTGTATCTGCGTTTGCTTCTTATTTTCCACTACAGAAACTTTCAGTTGCTATCAACTTTGAAGAAATCTAAGTAAGTTATGGCATCTACGCTAGGAACATGCCTCGAGATATGTTTTGTGAAAACAAAATAAAAACCAACAGTTTTTGATAACAGGGTGAAGGTAGGAAAAAGCAGCCTTCTTCATTTCTAGGGTTTTTATCTTTTCAAACAAGTCTCTCATGTCCCAAAAAGATTTTGCACCGCTGTGTACAAGTGGAAAATCTGCTGAGGAATCAACCTCAACCTTTTCTGATGCTTTTTACTGTTGTGCAGGCCTCGGCTGGGGTTGGAGTTTCTTCACAGCAGCTAGTACAGGGCTATGTTTTGGATTTGTGCTGGAAACAGTACTGATAACACTGGGATGTTTTTTTATTGCTGAGCAGGGCTTACACAGAACCAAGGCTTTTTCTGCCTTTCACAGTGCCACACCGGTGAGGATGTTGGGGATGTGTAGAAGGCTGGGAGGAGACAGAGTTGGGACAGGTGACCCAAACTGACCAAAGGGATATTCCAGACCATATGACATTATGGTCAGTATATAAAGTTGAGGGAAGAAGGAAGAAGTGGGGGGATGCTTGGAGTGATGGTGTTTAGCTTCCCAAGTAACCGCTACACATGATGAGGCCCTGCTCTCCTGGAGGTGGTCGAAACATGGAGATGCCTGCCCATGGGAAGGGGTGAAGAAACTCCTTGCTTTGCATGTGTGCACAGCTTTTGCTTTCCTGTTAAACCATCTTTATCTCAACTAGCTTTTGCTCTTCTGATTCTCTCCCTGATCCCACTGGCGGGGGAGTGAGCGAGCGGTTTTGTGGTACTTGGTTGCTGGCTGGGGTTAAACCACAACAAACCTTGTGAAACTCTACCCAAAACTGTCAAGAAATGAAATACTTATTTATCCAGTAGTAATCATTTCTAAGTTATTGAGTTAAATCTCGTCATTGGATAAAAACAACTTAAAAGGGAGAAAAATGCATCTTTAGTACTGCTGTCTGTGGCAAGAGGCACAAAAAAGAAGCACCTTACAGGGCTTTTCTTTTACCTACTACTACAAAATTACAAAAATTCAACATGCTTAAAGAACTTCTTTATGAAAAGAAATAAACATCCTACCTTCATGACTAGTTGTTTAATAAACATCAACAAAAATGCTCGCAGGGATAAGATCTCTTTTTGAGTAGGCCGTGGACCATCTATAAAAGAAACACAGATACATGAAATAGAAATTAACACTTGTTATTAGCATAGAATGCATTTGCACAGAAAGAAAAATAAAGGACATTTTGTGGGTAAAGAAGGTACAATTCTAAGTAATCTTTCACCCATTTCAGACTACAAAACAGTAATGTGTTTCTACCACTTTTTATTAGCAGTATGTCCAAGCAGTGAGGTTCTAACAAGGTTTTTATTAAATACTGTTTTCTAAACCCCTCTAAATTCTCTTAATGATTTTACCACTTCCTTGCAGTGCTATGAACCAACTTTATGCAAGAAATAAGGCTGATATGAAAATTTAACATCAGAATTTCCAGATTTCAAATTTTTGCACTTTAGAATTCTTTCTGAAGTTCTGCTGAAGCTCAAAGGAAGAGCTACATGCCATTATTACACACTGGCTATATTAAAAAAAAAAACAAAAAAAACAAAAAAAAAAACAACTTACAAGGCTATGTGTAAAGATTACCTTGAAAGACATAACTTAATTTGTTAACTCAAAGTCGAAAGGACTGGCTTCTGCCACCGCTGTGTAAAGCAGACTTTCACTGAGACATTTTAAACACTCAAACACACAGCAGTTCCCAGGAGAGACAAGGTTAAAAAAACAGGTGCAACCAAATGTCAAAGTCAAGTAAAAGTTTTCATACAGAAAGCAAATGAACTGTCACAAGTACATTTCTGGGGATAGCTCTTACATTCGCTTTATAGGTTCGCAGTTCTTATGATCTTAATCAGCACAGAAAAGCAAATCAACTCACGAATGAAAGTGATCATCAGTCTGGTTATATAAAGTATAGGCCTACAGGCATATTTCGTTTATGAACTGTTATTTTCAATATAAATTTAAAATAGTCAAATAGTCAAAACAAGTCATTAAACAGCATTACTAAGACTATCCTATAAGTACACTAGCCACAACAGATCACTTCAGAAACTAAGTAAATCCATGTCTTCACTAAAAAGAAAGGAGAAAACACACATGCTTTTGCTTTTTATAGGATGCAAAATACTACAAAACAATCTCTACAACCGCCTAACAGGAAGGGCTGGACATTTTGAGAAGTTGGTGGCAGGAAGTCAGACACAATTAAGAAGCACTCACTCCTAGTATACCCAGCTCTCTTTTGTCACCTCCTTCTCTCTCTAAAATTCCAGAGCCTTTCAATAGAGAAGACAGTAGAGATATAAGTTATTCTCCCTTTGTCAAGGCTGCGTCCCCAACCCCACAAAACACAGAACAACAATTAGAAAAGTTGTAAAGTCATACTTCCAAACAGCACTATTTCCCTTATCTGTGCCAGTTCCATCTGCACGTGTTCGTGTTATGCTGGTGCACACTTCACATCTCCCAGTTCCTTTTACAGCACTGGATTTCTTAGTCAAGCAGCTATTCCTTTCACTTGTTTCCTTAGGATCAGTATACTTGTTC
This sequence comes from Oxyruncus cristatus, assembly GCA_013399855.1. Taxonomy (NCBI): domain Eukaryota; kingdom Metazoa; phylum Chordata; class Aves; order Passeriformes; family Cotingidae; genus Oxyruncus; species Oxyruncus cristatus. The sequence goes on from VXAY01002314.1 coordinate 1,678,739, forward strand.
TGAGTTTCATGACCATAACAAGTACTAAACACCTGTTCTAAATTTCTTTTTAGGTCTTTCCTCATGAGCTCACTGTCTGAATTAAGCATGCTCATTAAGCACTTTAAGAGCAAATCCCTACACCAGTCAGATAGATTCAGTATGCTTGTTTTCAGCTGTACTGCTAGTATCAATAGATCACAGGAACATTTAAAAGACTGCCCAGTACTGGAACAGGCTCCATAAAGAGACCACATTCCCAGGAATGGCTCTACACTTCCAACACTCTGCCATTTCTCTGACCAGTTCTGTCCCATATTGGTTCACAGTTTGATGACAGAGGATATGACTTCTGAAGAAATTTCCTTTACATTGCGAAAATAATCTTTCAAGTACAAAAGCACACCGTTCAAACTGTTACAGGGAACCCACCCCATTAAAGAGAAATTATTTCTGGAACACTTGCAGTTCTATTCTACACATTGTAATCAAAACTTTTTAAAAATAAACATCAGATTGTAAGAGTAAAAATCAATATACATACATACCTATGCCCTTGGGAGTTATACCACTGCGATCCTGAGGGTTCACTACCCAGTAGTAATACTTCAGAGTGTGCATGACCAAAAGAACTGTCCCAACCCGTCGGATTGCTCCATATATGTTAACAGTGGCAATGAACTCAGTAGACAAGTAAGTGTACAGGGTCAGCTGAGCCTACAGCATAAAATCAGCAGAACAGAAATCATTTTTGTTCCTAAATTACAGCACGTCAGACAAATAAATTCTTAAATTTCATCCATTAAAATGTCTTAGAGAAATAGATTTTCTCTGCACAGCTCAGCCACAAAGCCCTTAAAACCTTTGCAAATTGATGAAAAATGTCATTATATTTCTAAAACTGTAGAGTGTTGGGAAGAAGGTTTCGAGTAGAACCAACTGGTGAGTTTTGACCTAAGTTGTTCACTCTCAGAGAACAGAGATTCACCAAAACAAAAATACTCACTGTCAATTTAATTGAAGGCTTCAAAGCATAATTTGCTCTCTAAAAATTGCTGTGTTTTTGGCAACAAGCCCATCCAAAATTCCTTCTCAGTCTGGGTCAGGGACTCCAGAAGTTACTTACAACTCTCTTCTGCAGAACCCTGCAGATTTCCAAACTCCCCGAAAACCTTGGGAGTCTGCAAAACCTGACAGCTGTTGTCTGCAAACAATTCCTGTATGACTTCTGCTGGGGAGCAAAGACCTGTAACTCCTGGAGTTCAGGCTTAGTTTCAAACACTTCCCAAATGAATACATCATAAGTTATCTTATTTAGAAGAATGAGCAATTTTACCTGTGCTGGGATATGAATCCATATTGCAGGATTAAGGAGAACATGATCACACAGCTGCTTCAGCAAGGGCACCCCATTGTGTAAGTTGCTCAGGTATTTTGAAAAGGCAAGGCAAAGTTCTAGAACAGCTCGGGTCACATGGGCTTTGGAAGACTGCAAAAGAAGATCTGCTTAAGGAGAGTCCTGTGACAGTCTAGGAAAAGTATTTCTCTCAAGAAAAATTCAACGCTTATGTAAGACATCAAGAAATACTTGCTTTACCTTTTCTAGGCTATACCCTATCACGAGGAAGCCTTTACAGGAAAGCATCTGTTCTTGCATAGCAATAGAGTTCTTCAACAACTCCATGATGAATGCCAATAAAGTAGAACTGGAAAACATGGTTTAGTAAACAAAAATGTTCTAAACATTTACAACAAGACAGAAAATATTTCCAAATTAACACTTCCATCACACAGCCCAGGGATACATTCAAGGTATTATATAAATGCTCAAATCAGAGCGATTAAAACAAAAAGCAAGACTAAATTTTGAAAGCTGTAACTTCTTGCTTTTAACTAATATTTTTCTAACTTGAAATTCTGGACTCTGAAATAACCATGCAATATCAAAATTCTTCAGAAAATACATTCTTGCAGAGGGGCAACAGTTAAGCCTGTACTTCCCAATGCTTCATATTCCACTTACAAACTTCTGCAAAAGCAGTAACAAATGCCATTCTGCTTCCTATGGATTTCAGATGAGCAGATATTTTTCTAGACAAAGCTTTACTATTGATTCAAGCCAATTCAACTCTGTGCTGCTGCCAGAAGGAATGTTCCTGTCCTGCCCCCCGTGTCACAGCACTAGTGCCTATGGATCAAGACCTCAGCCAGCTGAAAACCCCTCTACTGCTGGGCCAGTTTGGAACCAAATCAAATAAATCCCCGACTTATCACACAGATGCCCAAGTCTCAGCTAGGTCAGGAGACATCCAGGTATGTCCAAATAGCCTGAAGGAACATTGTGACTACTCCTTCTTAGTAACAACATGGATAGAGACCATCTTTAAACAGCCATGAAACTACAATTGCAACAAAACAGAGCAAACTACACCACAATTCTAAAAAGCAATCCCTTTGTTACCATTACCACTCTTTAACTTGGGAGCTCTACCACCTTCTCCACCTGGATGTTCAGAAGTACTTGAAACAGAGCTCTAACCACAGGAAAAGCCTGGCAGTAACCCTAAGAAACAGTATCTTCCAAAAAAGTCTGAAGGTTTAAAAAAAAAAAAATTCCAAGGAATGACTGAAAAACTCATCCTTTCTGGAATTTCTCTTGAAGCCTTCCCTAGTAAATTTTTTCCATGACAGGAATAAGCTCAAGAGAATCATTCATAATTCTCCTACACAAAAAAATTGTGAAGTATGAAATATGTGTACCTTCTCTTTCAGAGAACATTTGGTGCAAACAAGCACATCACTTTGAGGTCCTGCCTGTGGCAAGGCCACCTTTCTGTTGTTAGACACAACTCACTGTCACACAAGACAATGCAAACTACTCTGCCACTTAATAAAGCAATATGTCATTTCCTTTACTTACAAAGAAACCAAGAACGGGACACAGTAAGTACATGCACTCACCAAACAGTTGTGTCAATGTGGTCCGAGGAGTATTGCCTGTAGTCTAACTGTGCAAAGAGAGGGAAAAGCACCTGCACTCCTCCAATGGAGTGCAGGGCACTTTGGATAGAGTGCGTTAACACTGCTTTCACATCCTGACAAAGAAGAAACAAGAATTATTGAAGCCTCCTTCAGAACCTGTTAAGAAGTTCGCTAAAAATAGTTTTTAATTTCTTCAATATAAGAGCTGCATTATTGCCCAATAAAAAGAAACAGCAAGAACAACAAACTGGCTGCCACAGCCACACTAGATGTCCAGTCTGCCTGACCTACTGCTCTAGATACAGCCTACAGTGTAGACCATCAGATGTGGAGGTGGCTTGTAAACTCTAAAACAGCTCTCCAGTAACAGAGAACCTCTAGAACAGAACACATGAAAAGCCTCTGACAATTTAAAAGATGAAGGCATTCAACGTATAAGGAAGAAAAGGATTTCGTATCAGCAGGGCGAAGGATGGGAGATAGGTAACATCTGTAGGGGAGAGAAAACATGTTAGAAATGAGGAAGGATTTTTTTAAAGCTAATACAGCCTTTGTAATACTGACATTCTTTAGGTTGTAACTTTACATAGAATAAACTTCTCTCTTAGGATTCTTATTCATCCACTTTAGTTCAAGAAATGGGAGGCCAACCCAAAAAAACCCAACCTATAAGGAATTCCCAATCTTATTCAAATCCCTATAAAACTTGATTTTAGGTTTTCAAAAAAAATCACTACTATCCTCAAAATCTATGAAAATGTTCATATACCTGCAGCATGAGGGCATGTGGCGAATGAACAAAAATAGAAGGGTTATCCTTGGGGGATGACTCTAGACACAGCTGTGCATCTGTAGCCCTTGGATTGTACATAAAAGCAATAGCACTGGATAGTTTGCCATCATACAGCAACAATTTGTGATGTTCATCAAGGAAGAGATCACTTTCTGCCTTGAACTTGAATGTTCCCTGGATGGGGAAGCAGGGTTGAAGAAGGAAAGAAGAAAAAAAATTAGATTACACACACTGAAGATACTGTTCAGAGAGTAACTATTGCCAAAAAAATGACTAAAGCACTGCTTCTTTAATCTAGAAGTATTTAATAAAGAAGGGGGTCTCAATAAGAACATTGACTCAAAGTCAGTTTTACAGAATTAAAACTGCAGAACTTTTCTGACCCCTGAAGAGAGTCATTGCCAAAATGGTGGGTAACGTAAAAGAAACACATTAGCTTGGAAACAGCATGACTGTCAGCAATGTTCACTCAGAAGGAACTAATAATTGAGGAACAGATAGAACAGGAACCATCTTTTTTAGCTTATGTTTGTACAGCTGCTAGGGAATAACAGTCTTCAATTAGTGTCCCTCAGGCTAAGACAAAACAAATACTAAATCACCGCAACAAAACTAATCCTCAGCACTAACTTCACGTCTTAAAGAAAAAAGGACCAGCACAAGCAACTGCATAAGCTACATTTCTGAAACAAACACATCCTACTTCATCCGAAGTGTTCAACCTCAGTGAAAACGTGAACCTGACCAGAGATAACAGGGGTGTTCTCCCTCTCCCAACCACCAACATAGAAATCTTGAGAAGCAAACAGGAACACCATTCTTTTTATTTTTTAACAAAATAAATAATCAAATCAACGCTTACTTGTAGTCTGTGAGGCGATACACGGGCTTACAGAAGAACCATGGAAGAGTTTACACATGTTACAATGCCACAACATTCTTAAAACCCACCATAGTCTTAGCAGAATTAAACTTTTAATAGTCAATTCTAACATACCTTATACCCCAGACCAAGCTGATAAATAGCAAAGATCTGAGCAGCATTGAGAGCTTCACTAAAAAGGTAAACAGATGTCATTTGCCCACAAAACACTCGATTGGCATCTGCTGTTTCTGAAGAACCCAGGAAACATTTGTCAAATGTCTGAAAACGAAACAGAACCCAGTAACGGAGTTAATCTATGCTACACAAATTATTATACAAAAAAACCCCCCCCACATTTTATCAGGGAACATTTTTACATAAACAAGTATTTGAGGGTCTCAGCAGAAACAAATTTTAAGTTCTGAGATGTATAAAAGCACAGTTTACTCCTCTACCAAAAAGTCACTACTTTTATTTCAACATTTTTCAAAAATGCATGAAATGTGAGAGGTTTATGGATAAAATGGAAAATAATAATTATGTAATCCATCAATATGATCGACTAACTCTAGGTATTACTGCACAGGGATTACTTACATCACTGGTGTTGACAAACCATGTTATTTCTCCGTAAGATGCCAGTTCCCCATTGACGTAACATCGAAGTTCACTGTTCTTCCAGCGGTTGTAGATGTGCACTATAGTAACCATATACCACTAAACAATAAGAAAACAATTGACATAATTCTAGAGATACCTAAAGAAGGTTTTACTGTTCAAGTGGGGCAGAGTAGAACAAATTTACGAGAAATAAATTAAGACTGACAAATGTTTTTGAAGATTAATAAGTCAATGGTGAGTTTTCTTGCATTGCTATGTCAAAGAAGATTATGCCATTTTTTTCAACAAAAAGATGACACAGAAGCTTAAAAGATATTTATGGCATTAAACTTAAGAAATCTTTATGGCATGCTGAACCAAATTTCCACTGAAAGCACTGTGTAAATAAGTTCTAAGCTGGGTTACTCGTAGCATGATGGACTGCTACAAATGTCATTCCAAAGAGCAATGATGGCTCCAGACTAAAGCCTTTCAAAGGCTGTGAGTGTCAAATTATCACAAACAGAATCCATATTTACAGCAAGGGATTACTGATAAGAAATTCCTGAGGAGGCCTGTTCTACCACAAAACGTTTACACCAGTGGCTCCAGAAACATTAGCAGAATATCTAACTGAAAAAGGAGATATTCAATATTGCATAACACTACTTAATAGGCAAGGCAGTCTTGACTATCAGCAATAAAATCAACTCATATTTTAATTCTTACATTTAAAAAAGATACACAGAATATAGCAGCAAATGCAAAGAGACTACTTGCTGGACAACCTGGATGCAAACAAAGCATAACATTCTTTCAAGAATAATCTGTTTCTTACCACATGTAAGACCACCGAACTCCTATTAATGGCCTTTCTTGACCAAGAAAACTAAATGTGGGTTAGTAAATGTGTTCTCTTAAAATAACACTGCATTTGCCCACATGGAGTAAGTGATGATGTAAAGCGGAGCCTTAGCAAAACCTTTTAGAAAAAGGAGAAAAGAATGTCTCGAGGTACAAGAGAACAAAAGGGGGGGGGAATAACAAGCATTTTCACTTTCAAGCTGTGTCTGTGTATTCAGAATTCTCAGAGAACTCTCACGAGTCTCAAAAATTCATCAAACATCTGGTAAGCTGTGCTTTTCTAGCTTTCTCATACACTGCATAATTAAAAAGAAATAAGAATCCGGGACGCAATTTTTTTTGCTCATTCCAATGTAACTTTTGTTCTACAGAAAGATGAGCCCAATCAATAGCTACAACACACAGTCCCAGGCTACAATTTTAAATTCATGAAGCTTATTTGAAAGATTTTATTATTGTTACTTACCTTCTGAGGCTTGAAATCAAATTTTACACAATGCTGGAAACCTTTTCCCTTTGATTTTATGGATGTTACAATCAGGCAGCCTCCAACAAAGTGAGCAGAATAACCAAGTCCTTTGTTTGTTCGAAAACTGACAAATTAGAACAAAATCAGCACATACACAGATGGATGCAGAAATCATTGAACAGTGAATAGAAAATGAACATCAGAAATGCAGTTTTACATAATACTCACCAATATAAGTAAGGCTTATCCTTATCCACATTAATATTATTTACAGGATCCATTCTTAGCCAAGTGTGGAAGGTAAATCCATTCTGGTATGGCCACTTGGCTATAGGAGGTAAGGCAATAGCCTAAAGGAAGCAAAAAGTTATTCATGTAGAAAGATCAACATCACAACAGTAAAAGCACACAGGTCAAGACACACTCTACAAATGTACACTGATACACAGACACACACTGCAAATGTGTACAGTTTCTCTGTGCTTAAAAAAGATCCAGTCTAACTTGTGCTTTTTGTAATTGTTTCGATATTTAATTCATCTAAATATTTTAAAACCGGTCTTTATATCTCAAAGAAGATTTTTAATAGTAAGCTACATTTTAAAACCCAAATGCTTTAGCTGAAGACAGAGTATAACAACTTCTGAAAAGGCAAATTTAAGTAGATTTGGTTTTGTGGTAACCTGACAGAATAATCAGATTTATAAACTTATCCTCATATAGTGTTGGTATTTAGGAAAATAACCGATTATGAAGGAAAAGCTGTGAACATTTCACGTAACAAATTCTTTTCTCTCTTGAAACTCACATCTACATAGATTTCTAGTAAGAAATATGACAGAATCATAAACTTCCTTAAAAGAAAGTTAATACAATCCCCATCAGCCAAAATCCTCATTTCAAACATGGGCTTTGTTAGCTCAAAAGTTTCGAAGTTACAAACTGTATGTTGGTACCCTTTGCTTCAAACAGTTGGGTTTTATTGTTTGGGGTTTTCTGTTTGGTTAGGGGGTTTTTTTTAAAATTACTATCAACTTCCCATTGTTTTGCTGCACAGATTTGCAATACACACTTCAACTAAAACTGCCATAACCTCTGATCAAAGATGCTGTCAAGATGATCAATACCAATGAACAAAAAAACATCAAAGAACTCAAGTGTTGCCAGACTCCTTATTACGCTCCCATGATCCATTCAGCTACTCCTGTCCAAACAAAATGCTATAAATCCTTCTCTATACCAGCCAACCAATCAGTCTGCATGTCTTTGAGCCCAGCTTTTGGGAACTGGTAGCACTATCACTTGATTTAACTCACAATGGATCTTGGAGTAATTATAATAAATACTCAATTTCTTAGACTTCTAAATTTAAAAATATGTTAGAATATTCACACTGTGGTTACTGAGGCACCCCAATACCATGTATGGTTCAAGCACTCCACATAATTAATAGAACTCAAATACAAAAACACTGCATGAATATCTCAAAGGAACAAAACCACATCTGTTTATTGCCAAGTTCTGTTGCACGTGATAAAACTGCAGAAGCACTTCTCTAATAGTCCACATTTTTCAGTCTCAAGTTTTCATTCAAAAAAAAATTCATTATGTCATCAAGTTGGTGAAATTTAATCTCAAGCCACCACGGCTGAAAGGTAATGGGTTTATGTGAAGAAAACTGGAAAGAGTCATCTGATAAATCTTACTCAAATCATGTTCTGAATTAAGCATGAAATTTTCAACATAATTTTTCATCCTACAATTTTAGAAGCGAAAGTGTTGACATACTTGAATTCCTACAGAAGATTTTGTACAGTTTTCCAACTACCTATTTAGATTCAAATTCTTTTTCAAGTGAACTCCACAGAACTTAAAAATTAATTGTTCGTCCACTTGAACAATTACAAAAAGACTAATCAAGGCTAAATTTAATTATTTTCAGTACTGTTCAGCACATAAATGCCTAGGATCTATGTTTTCTCAGAGAATTCTTCTAAGCAGTATATGTTATTCACATCATCTGATCATTAAAAGCAATTATACACAGTACAAATGCAACCACTTCTAGTTCAATACTTTTTGAGGTTTCACTAGCAAAGGTAGATGTAAAGCTGTATTGGGTATGTGTGAAAAGGTTTTGGTAGTGGGGGGCTACAAAGGTGGCTTCTGTAAAAAGCCTTTAGAAGCTTCCCTTGTGTCCAACAGAGCCATAGAGCGATAGAGCAGCTTTGGTGGGCACCTGGCATCCAGCCAAGGCCAATCCACCAGAAAGCCACTCTCACACATTATGGATACAAAGACAAGCACCATTCCTACAGAAACACAAGGTGGGGAAAAGCAGATAGATCCTCCCTGCAACAAGATTTAACTGAACCAGTCTGAAAAAAAAAATAACAAAACCAAAAAAAGCAGCCTCATTTATATCCATTCTTTGTGTAATAGTATTTGTCCTTCTGTAGTGATATTGCACATCTATTATAAGCATGATTTATTCAGACACAATGTAGGTTTTGGGCAGAGAAAAAAATCTGGTTAAAACTCTTATGACAATGACAGATGCGACTAAGAACACCACAAATGAAAATAACCAATGGCCATAACAGCAAAACAAATGAACAAACAAGAGACTTTAAATATCTACATACTGCAGCACTTTTTCCTGGAAAGTTGAAGAAGGCATCAGGTCCATACTTCTGAGGCATGTGTTTTAACACAGACAGTAACTTCCCAGCATGCGGTGGCTGACAAAGAGAATCATTACACTTGTAAATAAATAAAACAAACCTATAAGAAATACTAGAAACACACAAAAAATTAATTTTGAGACATTTTAAAACTTTAAAATTAGGTAACAATTAATTAGGTAACTTAACTAGGGACTTTAAGGCCAGAGCCACTTTCAAACAGCACAAACTAAACTGACTAAACTCAACGTTGGTTACTCCCTCTCTCTGTGCATTCCCATCAGCAGTCTGTGTGACTTTGCAGTAAGATGAAGAAAATTAACTGATTCAGATGAAAACTAACTTTGGAAAAACAAATGCAAACTAATTTTTAATTACAGCTGTTCTGACATGTGGCAGTGTGAAAGCTGTGCCAGCACAAGGGAGATGGGGAATACCTAGCAAAAGGAGGACCAGGAGACAGGACTATTTTCATCAGGACTACTGTCACAAACTACATTAAACTGACTTGTAAGTCCATGGAGAAAGATTAAAGTCTCAAGGGCAGTTTGGAGCACCTAAACTGAGTGCTCAGTGTGAATACTTAACACCTTCCCACCATCCTAATTCTGCACAGATTTTGTTGTAATACTCAGTAACTGTAAACTCCAAATCAAGCCTATGAGCTCACAACAAGAGAAGTACAGCAAATACTGGTCACAGTCACAGGACAATTTTGCGTGTCTTCTTCCACCATATTTTAACCTTCCGGGAGATCTATTTTTGAACTGAAATTTTATAATTCTGATATTTTCCTGGAAGTCTCCTTTTTCCCCCCTCTTGTAAAAACAGTCAGCCTCTGAAAACTAAGCACTGCACGATGTGTTACAAGTATTTCAAATGTACCAAAATTACAGTCAGCTAAACAGCTCTTCAAGAACCTGAATTCAAATTGAGGAGGAAATGCTGAGAACTGCTTAGATGTCTTCAGCACTATCCAGCTGGACCAGGTAATTTGTGTAGTAGCAAAGTACTTACTACCCTTAAAGCCCTGCTGATTTTAAGATTTATGGAGGTGTACAACTCCTTAGCAATGCAACAGCGGCATTTTTCTCTTCCTTTACTTTGTATTTAGTCTTTAATAAAGAAAGGAAATTAAATGCAAATAGCAGAGAGACAGGAAATGAGAAAGTTAATGTTAAAGAGGCCACTTTAATTCGTCCATGGTTAAATATGCTCTGTATGTTCAATTAAGTTTAAACCATCTATGAAGTGAAGAGTTTTTTTATTTAAGCAGGTTAAGATCTCCAAACTTATTTATTTCCAAGGGTCTTTTAAAATTTGCTGTACTATGTGCGCATACTTGCTGTTATACTGAATACTCTTGTTTAAAATTACTTGAAGTCAACAGAGACACTGTGCTACCTTTTCTCTACACTAGGTAAACTATTTAGAGATAATAGGAGCTGAATTAAAGTTCAAATAAGGTAAAATGATTGTTAAAATAATTTCCAAGTCCAGCAAAACAATTACGTATTAAACAAAACTTTATCCAGTGGCCTCTACAACATACACATTTTTACTTCAGGGAATGAGGTTCTCAACAGTAAAAGGAGACTCTCTTCTCCCTTTCTATTTTACACAGAAGCAGAAGAAAAATGATATAATTTTTCAGTGGAATTTGTTTCCTTCAATTCAATTTCTGCCAAAAATTCTCACTTCCCTAACTGGATAAGTTCTTTCAGGTAAAGTAGAGCAATGTGTAAATACAAGCAGATGGAACTGGCTATGTAGGCATTTTTAATTTATTTCTCTCTCATGACTTAAAACAAAAAAATGTTAAGCCTTTTTCCTTCAATTTCACATATCTGGAATCACAAAAATAAAATCATGTGCATAAAAACACTTGCTTAGAGTCATCATATTATTCCCAGGTCTTCAGAAAGACCAATCCAGTCCACAGATCCAAGAAGAAATTTAATTTCATCACTATTCTACCCTCTGTATTTTAATTGCTTGCAGGTAAAAAGGTTCATTGATATAGTACAAGTAAGCTTCCTGTATTTCTGGTACATTCAAAATTTGTTTATTATAAAGTTTATGAACAAGTCTTAACTTGTGAACATTAGGAAAAACATAAGCAACGCCACAAAAATGGCTTCAGTTTTGTGTTTTCTTTTACCCATCTCCCTTTTTCTCCTTGAAGCTTGCTGAAGAATAACTTTAGCTCTCGAACTGTCAAGTTATAGCTGGCCAACACACCCAGCATATCCACCAAGAGATCTGAAAAGGAAAAAGAACAGCAACGTAACTGCTTGATAAAACGCAGTGTCAGATTTCGATCACTTAATTAACGTGTCCACGAGGTTTTACGTAGAAGAAACGAAGTTTGAGTCATACACTGGGTGAAACTGTACCTGCAATCATGTTGTCAGCTCTGTCGATCCTCTTGAGTACTTGTTCAACCAGCCCCACTTCCGTGCACGCCTGTAGATTGCGGATGCTTTTCTTCAGAATTGCTGTAAACATGCTCCACACCTCAGCCTGGCAGGTCACGTCACACTTATCCAGCAAGTCCACCATACAGGTGATGCCCTCTACTTCTTGGATGATAAAGTTCATCTCCAAGTCAAACTGGCCTCCAACGAGCTTTTTTTCAGAAAAAAAATATTAAAAAAACTTCAGACAACTGTATCAAAGTACTATTCCATGTTTGAAGTTATTCATTCCACAAGAAGAAAACTATCAAAGAAGTAAGCTAAA
>VXAY01002314.1:1690756-1726391 GCA_013399855.1 Oxyruncus cristatus
CACGAAGCCAATATCAATATATTGTCTCATTTTTCTTCTGTTTCAAGTTCTATTAGGTAACAAAGGTGCTCCTAAAGTGTCACGTACTATCAGACAATGGCTGCAGAAAAACATCTGGGCGGTTTAAGACCTAGATGTCCTGAGCTGCCCCACACAGCTGAAGACATCAGGTGAGTGTTCTAAATAAAACAGGTGAGAGTGCCAAAGCAGCCAAGACACCTTAAGTGGCCTGCAGTGGCCCTAAGAGCTTTCCTTTGCATGACCTTAACACTCCTCAGGTGAAAGAGCAATTCTAGCCAAAAGCAGCTGATGGACATCAGAAATATTGGCACTTATGAACACCTAAGAGACATTCCTGAGGTATTGAATAAAACTGGTTAAGTAGGAACTGTCAGATTCATTAGCAGTCACAGGTAGCAAAAGGAAGCAAAGGCCCGCTATATTTGCATGAATGTAGAATAGCAACTCCGTTCCAAGCCTTTGACAATGCCTTGGGTATGACACTTAAATCCTGTAGTATTTCAGGTCTCTTCGAGGCATGCCTTATTTGAACATGCACTCACTAACTAACCACATATGTGTGCCAAGGAGGTGGAAAGGGGAAGGAAATAACCTGCTCCAACCATTCATTTACTCAATAAAACAAAAATTCCAACTGAAAGAAAGATGGATTGTACTAACTAAACTCCCTTTATCTCAATTCCCTCTCTCCACTCTTTAAAGTTCTCTTTGATTTTAGAACTGTAGTAACCTTTAAAGTCACAAAATCACCGAGTTGGAAGGAACCCACAAGGATCACTGAGTCCAGCTCCTGGCCCTGCACAGGACCATCCCCAAGAGTCACACCATGTGCCTGAGGGTATCATGCAAATGCTTCTTGAACTCTGTCAGGCTTGGTGCTGTGACCACTGCCCTGGGGAGCCTGTTCCGGCCCCCAACCACCCTCTGGGGGAAGACCCTCTTTCTAATATCCAACCTAAACCTCCCCTGACACAACTTCAGGCCATTCCCTCGGGGCCTGTCACTGGTCACCACAGAGAAGAGATCAGTGCCTGACCCTCCTCTGCCCCTCATGAGGAAGTTGTAACTGCGATGAGGTCTCCCCTCAGCCTCCTCTTCTCCAGGATGAACAGACCAAGTGCCCTCAGCCGGTCCTCATCCGGCTTCCCCTCAAGGCCCTTCACCGCCTTCGTTACCCTCCTCTGGACACTCTCTAATAGCTTTGTCTTTCTCATCTCTCTAAAAGCTAATGTCTTTCCTATGTTGCAGTGCCCCAAACCGCCACAATATTCAAGGTGAGGCCATGCTTGCCCATTATATACCAGCATCCAAACAGGAATGCAGATAGCACCAACTCAAATTATCAAAATGGACTCATGCTCAGAATTATTTCAGCTCGTTCTCACTTCTACAAATTTGTTCAATAAAAGACATTATTTCTGTCCTACGTGGTGTTCCTTTCACAGGCTTTGACCATTAACAGCTTCAGTGCTGTCACTGCTGAAGCCATACCATGTCAAAACTGCCCCAAAATGCACATACTAACTTGCTTCCTTATCAGGATCCCAAGATGAACTTACTCAATGGAACAGAATATACGCTCTTCATTAACCACCGAAATTACCATACATTTTCCTCAAGTGTCTAAATCTTGTCACTTTGAAGAAGCAATCTTTGGACTTCTGGGCATAAATCAGTAATGCCAAACACCACAAGAAGCAGAGAAAGTTACTGCCTTTATGACAGAATAGACAATGTCTCACGGCAACAATTTCTAAACAGTAATTTACACTTTTCCATTTTCTCCCCTCTTCGTCTTGAAAAATAATTATGCAATTTACTACCAGATGCTTCCTGAATATCTAGGGAAACTGTAGGAACTGAATGGAGAGACTTGAATTATATTCCCAGGTTCTCTATATCAACTCATGCTGTCAACTCAAACAAATCTATCAAATCATTACCATTCTCCAAGCCTTAGTTTTCCCCTTCCAAAATATGGAGCAGAGACCTACCTCAAGAAAGCTCTGTAAGGCAGAATTCAAGGGAGAATGCTGAGCAGAATGAATTAACATAGAATTACATCAAAACAAAAGCAAAGAGGACAACCCCCTTAAATAAAACCTGAAGAGAGCATTTCAAAACATAAATTACATAACCAATGTTACACTTCATTGTACACTAAATTTACCCTCTACAAAACTAAGGTATTCCTCAAGAAGTGCTTTCCTTCTTACCACGAAGGTAAGAAAGAAGGAAAATATTGCATTCTGCGTAGAGAAAGAACAGCTGAAGGTTAAATTCTAGTCACAAACCACCTGCTAATTCTCAACAAATTCAACTCTTTATGCATTTGGTTTTAACTATCAGCCAACCATCAATTATCACACCAAAACCACATACAGCAACTAGAGGTGACCTTACCTTCACCCTATAGTCTACACCACCAATCTTTCATTTTTGGCTAGATACACTATTATCAGTAACCACCCATCCAGGAAGCTGTCAAATTACATTTCCAATCTAATCTACAAACATAAGCATTTCAGCAAGTACATTCGCGAAATAATATGCTAGGGTAAAGAAGTAATTCCCGTTTTAACACTTCCTTTAAGGGAAGTGGGGACAAAAAAAAAATTACCCAGAGAAAGCAGAGTCCCCAAGGCACAGTGCAGCTGATGTACTATTTGTATGCACCCCCATTAGATACACACAAGCACACACCAACCCCCCCAAAGTATGTCATATTAACCCTTTCTAATGGTGATTTGGAACTGATCAACCTTCAAAACACAAATTTGTTTCCAATGACAGGGATCATAATCCAGGTCCACGCGTTGGCTAGTTATTATCTGAGCTGCAGTAATGGCTGTGCACAGCAAAATGTAATCTTCCCAAATGTCACAGTAAGTTATGAATATCTGAGCAGCTTAATGCACCTTACTAGCCATGAAGTGTGAGAATGTAATCTTATTACCTTTTTTATGGTTGTATTTTTTTGAATAATGTAGCCTTTGAACTGATGTATAGTCTTTCCTTGCACTTTAGCATGATTTGGTCCCCTATGTCGCACAGTACATTTTTCAAAATTCTCCAATTCAACGTATTTTAAGTCCTATGCTGAGCTGCATAAACAATCTTTATAGCAACCTACAGGGTGGCATAACGTTTTCGTTCTTCAGCATGTAGAATTAAGTGCAAGCTTACAGGAATGGTCTTAAAGGGCAATATTCAAATACATCCTCACAAATTTTAGATTTTGCTAGCTGTATTTACCTTCAAAAAATATATCTAAACGAAGTCAATAGCTCAAGCTTTTTGGTAAAATGTTCCTACATTTGGCTGACTGAGAACAGGGAGCAATTTTTAACTACACATGCAGAGAGTGTAAGCTATTTCTTTCTTTAGAGAATTAAACTAATGAGAAGTCAACATAATAGCACTAATTTTAAGTATAAAGTAGCATTACAACACTTCTAAATAGAACCAAAAAGCCAGTTGAAACTCACAAAACCTCTCTTCGCATGGAAGTGATCTAAGATATAAAAGAAATGGTGCACTGCTTGAGTGAGCAACCACCAAACCACAACATGCAAGAAACAGATCAGAATAAGCTCAGTGAAGGTCCACTTTCCTCAAAGACCATGATCTAGATTATTTCTCCCACTAACAGATATAAAATACTTCAAAAGCTTGTAAGAACACATGAGAAAAAGAATTTCTATGACCTATAACACACACATGTAAAAACAACAAAAAAAAGAAACTAAGCCCAAAATCATTTCTCCTGGAAAAGCCAATTTGGCTACACTTGGGAGAACTACAGGGTTGGATCTTCTTATTTTTACCTCAGACTTCCAAAAAAGAATTCACTTCTACAGTTTCCCCATCCTTCTGGTTACTAGATAACCTAGACACCAAGTACTTGTTTGTTCCCCAAAGCCAAGATGAAGTACTATCAACCAAAGTGTGACCTCCCTTTACCTCAAGACGATGATTCTGTAATCTCAGAATTGTTTCTTTAGTATGTCGAAAACAAGAAGTATAGACAATGCCTATCCAGTGGAAAACATCTATCCCATGAACTAAAAAATCCACAGTCAAATAGGCTGACTCTATCCCAGTGAAAATTTTAAAAGTTTATGCTTAATAAGAACCTGTAAAGTCGTGTCTAGAAAGTTGAAAAAAACCAAAAATCTTCTATTCATAAAATTAAGGTACTTACACAAGATGAACACTAAACACTAAAACAATTGCTCAGAGAACAATTAAAGGTTTTATATATACCCTACTTTTGACCTCTGTTCACAAAATAACCATGTTATCCAAAGTGGTTCTATTCTTAATGTAATTTTACATCATGTCAGTTAACTCAAGGCTAAAAAAAAAAACCCAAACAACCACAAAAAAACCCAAGCAAACACGAACACACTGTGGTTTTCAACCCTTTATGACCAAGTCTGAATGCAGCTTCTGGAAAACATAAACAAGATGGATTCATGTTGGCCGTAATGCCCCTGAGTAACAACAAAGAAAATATTCTTTGCCTGCATTTATCTTCCACCAAAGAAATAATTCACCTCTTTAAGTCCATCCCCTGTCACGTATTCAGAAACTCAAAACAAATGTACTGACCATCAAAAATACATGCCAAAGATTTGGGAAGTATCAGAACTAAAATCTCTCTAAGGTAAGAGCATCACAGGATCATGGGTGATCCCAAACTAGCCAAATCCCCTAAGGGCACATAAAAAACAGCAAAAGTCAGCACCACGGTGTGTATTCTGGGCGTGATAAAAAGGTTGTTGTGATCTGGAAAGGCTTCTACGAAACAGAAGAGGGAAAATATGGTGAAAGAGAGTACCACATACAGACTAATTTGCAGCAATCCATTCTCTGCCCATCACTCCCCACTTTTCCATGCAGTCCTCCCTATCACTAACACAACACTTGGAGGTGAGAACACATTAAAATCTGAACCCTAAGGAGATTTGGCAAGAAAGTCTGTTGATAGCTTGGATAAATATATCAAACAGTGACTGAGTCAAGAGACTCTCTAACATACAGAGCCACCCCTCCACCTCTCCTACCTTGCCTATCCCCTCTGAAGAGCTTGTAGCCATCCATGGCAGCACTCCAGTCATGTGTGTCATCCCACCACGTTTCCGTGATGGCAACTACATCACAGCTTTGCTGATGCACGATGCCTTTCAGCTCCTCCTGTTTGTTACCCATACTGCGTGCATTGGTGTACATGCGCTTCAGCTGGGCTCCTGGTTTCACTCTTAACCCGGGCTTTCCAGCCTTAGTCTCACCTCTGGAGAGCCTGGTTTCAATCCCTTCCTCCTTCAAACCTAGTTTAAAGCCCTCCTGATCAGCCCTGACAGCTTACGGGCTATAGTCCTTTTGCCCTTGCTAGATAAATGAAGCCATCTGATGTGAGGAGACTGGGTACCATGGAATTTGCCCCATGGTCAAAAAAAAACAAAATTCTGCCAGTGGCACCAATCCTTTAGCCACCTATTGATGAGATGGGTTTTCCTAGTCCTCTGCTCATTCATCCCTGCTACTGCAGGAATTGAGGCAAACACCACCTGTGCTCCTGTCCCATTAACAAATCGACCCAGCGCCTTGAAATCCTTTTTGATCGCCCTGGTACTTCTTCCATTAATGTCATCGCTGCCAGCCTGGACCACCAACAGTGGATAACGATCTGAGGGTCGAATTAGCTCATGGAGTCTCCTACTAATATCCCTCACCCAGGTCCTGGGAAGGCAGCAGACCTCCCTGTGGGATGGGTCCAGTCGACATACAGGGCCCTCAGTTCCCCTCAGGAGGGAGTCACCAACTACAACTACCTTCCTTTTTTATTTTATAGCTGCGGTTGTAATCCGTCTGGTAGGCGGGCTGCAACCGGGAGACCCTCCAGACAGATCTTCCTCCTGACTGCCCTCTGCCTGATTCCCTGGGTCCAGGGCCTCATACCTATTCCTTAAGGGCACCAGGAGAGGTGATGTGGTTCGGGAGGGGATTCTTTTACCTCTCCGATCAGGGACCTGTTTCCATTCCCCCCATCTACCTGGCTTGCTCCATCTGCCTGATGGCAGGAGGGGTAGGGCTTCACCCTCTCCTGTTGGACTTCCTTTGGGGTCAAAAGGATGCGACTCCCCCACTCAATTTCCCTCTCACTTTCCCCTAATGTTTCTTAGCCTCTCCACGTCTTCCTTGAGCTCTTCCACCAGGCACAGCAAATCATTCACCTGCCCGCATCGTACACAGACCCCACTCACACTGTCCTCGGGTACTAACGCCACGCTCAGATACTCTGTGCAGCCAGTGACCTGAACAGCTGTGTCCATCTTGGTGTCCTTCTTGGGACAAAAAATTATTCTTACTTAGCTGCTTTGTCTATACTGCCAAGTTCCTAACAAAGGCTACACCTTCATTTAACTGGCAAATAAGAAATCCATTTTAAACCAGGCATAGCAACAGTGGCATTGCACAACAACACTGCACCCGCTTTAACCCCAATGTATTTATGGGATTCTGTTTAATACTGTTATTAACTATGATCAAAGCTGGATCATTCAGGAAAAAACATTCCCATTGCTTCCCTGCATAGGGATGCAACAAAAATTAAAATAAGATTTCTTCAAGTGTGTCTCGCTTGGGAAAGTGCCTAAAAGTAAATCGAATGAGCCCCCACAAGGTGTTAAGAGTCTACTGCTGCCACCTAATGTTGTATTTGAGGCTGTTAGCCCAGCATTACACACTTTTAACACAAAGCCACAGCACGGTATCATTCTCTTCCTCCCCAAGACACCTTTGTATCAGCAGTTTATCCTCCGTGCTCAGTCACAATGAAGAAAAAAAGCTGTATCTCAAGGAAATAAGACAGGATAAAACTTAAAAGTAGCAGAAGAGTTCACTTTTAAAGTCTTGCTGTCTATAAAACCAGAGGTTCTTCAGCTTTGCAAAAGCAACTACAGAAGGCATACAATTTACCCAATTTACACAGGGAAGAGTAGCAAATATCTCCCGCCCAGTTAATCTGAGACACAAATCAGTTCATTAAAACTTTTCTTTAAAAATGCGCTGAGCTATGCATACATGACAGTTACTCTCTGAGCCAAAATAACAAATGCACAAAAGCAAAACTCTTGGCCATGTAGGTAAAATACATCTGAAGCACCCTCCTGGTGATGACATTTATCTGTGGGTTTCTCCTTCCCATCAGAAGGGAGTGGGTAGGGGAAACAAGCAAGTTTAGAATATAATTATGCCATAATCAATGATGCTTTATTTACCCTAGCTAATAATTTAGTATTTTCACTCTGTTTGCAAGCGCTTTGATGTCAGATTAGTTCACTAACACGATTAGTTTAATTTGTAGTGTGCAGTTGAAGTCCCAGTACAAACAGAGCAACGCAAGAAACAATTAGCACTAGGCAATGTTTCTAAATATGGGGGCAAGGAGAACAGCACTACGAATTTCAAATTTTATACTTTTTGGATTTAATGTATTTAATCTATTAATTTATATTTTAAAGTACTAACAAAAATTTAAATTCAGTATCTTAAAAGTGGGATTGTTCCCTTTATAAGTTAAACGATTAGCAGAGTTAAATTTTATCCTGCACAAACAGGGAAAACAATTCTACATTTATTTTCTCAGTTTGGTATCCATTCAAAAAGTGATCTCAGTGCAAGCAGTTCAAATTAAAAACAAATACCACACACAGACTCCAAACAGTTAAAGCACTCCGCTGGTTTTTAAGGTCTCTTCCAACCCAAGCCATTCTATGATTCCATGATATGATTGTGCACTGTGCTTCTGCCTTCCCTTCTAGAAATTAAAACATATTCCAAAGATGAAAGGCATAAACAAGGCCAATATTGGGAATTTCACCCTTCTCTCAATCCTCACTGACCCATCAAGAGGTGGGACAGTTGATATTAAAAGGATTGCCAAGAACACTACACCAAACAGGAGTACCGGAGGCTCAGAGAGCCACCCTGGCACAGACCAAACAGTGGATATACCCAGCAAACCTGCAGGCCTCTGGAAAAGTTCAGAAAACAGGAGATGGGATAAAACTGATTCTCTACCAGCTTTCCTCCGATGCAAAACGCTGACCACAGGGGCCCTTTGCTCCTCAGGAGGCCACAAAACTCTATTTTAAGCTTTATTTCAAACCCCTGAGGCAACAAAGAACTACCAAGGTGACATTTTGCAAATCAATACATTTCAAGACTAAATTTCGTCACACTTCAAACAGCGACTTAAAGATATATTTACAAAACCTGGTAGTTCTTCTTGTTTGACTTACATTAAATATCTCTATAGATATGACCACAGACTATATTTAAATCCAGATCAAATTCCTATCTTTCCAGTACCCGTATTAGCAGCATTAAATTCTGGTTTTGTTTTAATTAACTTTTTCTCAGTGTACGTTAGCCCGTGATACTGTTTAAGACATACAAGAAAGATATGACTCGAAGAGATGGTTTAATAACATGCAAATTTGTAGCTCCATGCAGAAAATGAAATATCCTAAATCTTTACATCACATCAGATTCATATGTGCATTGAAAGCGAATAAATCATTTAAACCATGATACAGAGAACCTTTTTGAATTTGCATTTATCTACAGTAAATACTGCCATGTTCTTTAATAGCTTGCTAGTGCAATCTTAGCAAACTAATGATTTATGGTTCTGACATTTTAAAAATCAGAAATCTGTCATTTTATGACATCGAGTAGAAAGTCTGCTCAAGTTACATTACTCTGAATTATAACTCAAACACACGAAACACACATAGCAAAGCACTGTACCAACTGTCCATTTCATTATCCCAGCACTTCCCTCCCTAGCTTTAGCTACATGCCTAAAAGTTATTCTAACATTTTTACTTGAAATAAAAATAGATTTTTTCAGAAACCAGACAGGGGTAACTTCATCAAGCACTTAACTTTTTGTCAATTCTGGAAATATCACCCATCAGCAAACAAAACCAATCTGCTGTACACTGAGAGACACAGACCAACTACACCTCAGTCACCAAGCTGCACAGGTCTGCATCAATGTCTGTCTTAAGGAAGGAACCCAAAAGATAACATTTCTAATACCACATTAATCCACAACTCCAGAGTGGGGAACAAACCCTACAGTCAGGATGACTTTACAAGGAATACCCTCCTTGTGCACACCTCCAGCAGTCAGGACACTTACATTGCATTGCAAGCAATTCTTCACAGAACTTTGTAACTTTTGACTTAAATCGGATATCCACTTGGTGACACTTGCAAAGTACATTATTTTAAAAAGTGTGCAGCAGTTGAATTCTAGGAGTAAAAAGAAGGTTATGAGCTTATTCTAGAAGATATGTGTGAAAGTATTTTGCCAGCTTGTAGGGACTAAGGAGTAACAGCTACAAGGGGAAAAGGCAAAATAAACAAAGGAAATCCCAGAAAAGTAACAAAAGAGAACATGTTCCAGACATGGAATTGTATAAGAATAACAAAGAATAAACTTACATAGGAAATAAACTGAAGCTCAAAAAGTCAAGAAAGAATACAGGATGAAGTGATTAATCAGTTTACTTATAAAGTTCTGGCAGGTTTTATCAGATTTAGCAACCATAATGTCAAGCATTCCCCCTTCTACTGAAAGGCACAGCCCCTCCTATAGCACATGCCAGAAGCAAATGTGTGCCAGCTCCTCCACTGCCCTCACATTTCACAGCTCAGAGGACAAGTTGCAGAGAATTTCAGCACAACTAAAGGCACCAGGCTACAAATCCCTACAAAGAACCAGCACATCTGCTTCTGTCGTTCCTGGCACTGCCTCGATCCAGAACAGCTGGAAAACACCATGCTTGCCTTCTCAGGATTGGCAGAGATTGCTGCCACAGCTACGGCAGAGACAGTGACAAGTTGGGACATAAGAAATGCTAAATGACACACTACAGCAAACGTAACGCTCAGCTTTACATACGGTAATTCTTTAGATTTTCTGTAGCTGTGATCAACACGGGAGAACCATGCAAATGATCCTGGCTAGAACAAAGGGTGTTTACAATAAATAACAACCTTTTGTTTATTCTTACTAAGAAATTACTTTTTTTTTTGCCTTCAGATTTCATCCCACCCCTTCGCCCCCCTCAGATTTTTCCTGCTCCATTGTTAAGAGTTTAAAAATGTGTATTATTGTAAGCCAGTGTATTAATTGTATTGAAACATTGCTAAACTAATGATTTCTACTAATTACACCAGAAGGAAAAGGTCCCTTTGTGAGAATAGGTACATCAGTAAAACCTCCACAACTACACCATTTTTACTTTTATTTCTTTCAATTTCCACAAAGCAATATTGAAAGCAAGGACCAAAACGTGACTCTGATACTTAATATTTGTTACAAGTGGCTTACATTTCTGTGTTTGCAAAACTTATTTTAAAGCTTTCCCTCCTCCCTGTTTTGCCACAGCACCAGTTGGTTGGGGTTTTTTCCTGCTAGTACAGAAGCTACTGCTATTACTATTACTCTAAGGCTCTAACCCACCTTGGTTTCTCCCTTGCCACTGTTCTCAGCATGTAAGCAATGACTCCAAGGAACTTGTCTCCAAGGAACAGGTACAACAGTAAAGGAGAAAAAAAAACCCTCACAAAATCACAAAAAAAAAACCAAACAAAAGAAAGACTACTAGTGTTGTGTATGTTATCACTATCACCTACAAATACACTCTCCTGTTTACAATGTCCCTCCCCACTCTTCTGGTAAGTGCTTCTCCTAAAAAATTCCGCTTGTTCTCTTGATCACCCTGTATGACAACTCTTTTTCCCCTTGGCTTTTTTCATTTTCATGGAAAACAATGTATTTCTGATTTAGCTATGTGATATCTGCCCACACAACCTGACAGGAGGTTGTAGCCAGGTGGGGGTTGGTGTCTTCTCCCGAGCAACCAGCAGTAGGACAAGAGAGAATGGTCTTAAACTGTGCCAGGGGAGATTTAGGTTGGATACTAGGAAGAAGTTCTTTACATGGAGGGTTATCAGCCATTGGAATGGGCTGCCCAGGGAGGTGGTGGATTCACCATCCCTGGAGGTTTTTAAGACAAGACTGGATGTGGCACTGAGTGCCATGGCCTGGTAACCGCAGCGGGGTTGGATCAAGGGTTGGACTTGATGATCTCAGAGGTCCTTTCCAACCCAGTGGATTCTCTGATTTAGCTAAGCAGCTCGACCCACCCAGTTCACAGCAGTTTCTTTAATTTCTGTCGAGAGCCACTCTTACGTAAGCCAGTGTGAAAATTCCTTCAATAATGTGCCTATGCACAGAGGGAGAAGGTGTTATCACCGAAGTAATTTTTGACTGTTGACAGCATGGCAATTAAAGTTAGACCTGAAAAGGCAAAAGCAGCCTCAATTACCTCAAGGGCAAACCACGTTCTGTTTGATTTCTTTGACTTTGCAATCTAATACTTCCACCAGCAACTGCCACGTACTCTACAGAAAACCTGGCAAGACCCTTCCACATTCCCTGTGACCAACTGCAGTTTGGACAGGGGGGAAGTAACAACTGTTAGACAAAAGGGGGTTGATCTACATATTGAAGCAAGCATTTAGCCAGCAAAGCCAGCATTTGCTTAGGCTTGACCTCTGCTATTTTTAACTTCAAAAGAATTTTTTTTAAACACCAAACTCCAGAGATTTATCACAAATTCCGATAAAAACACAGTATTAACACAGCATTCTTTCATCAACACTTTCATATCATGTATCTGGACTTCTAAGGCAAAAAGGCTTCTTCTGGAATTACTACACTCATAAGCATTTAAGTATTTAGAAGAATGCCTACATACGTCTCCCCCCCAAAAAAAAAAGAACTGTGAATCAAAACTAAATTATTATCCACAAGTGATAATGCATATAACCTGAAAAGGGCTAAATCCAAATAATGGATGAGTATGTGATACGGTGTTTCTTAGAATACTCTTTTCCCTGTGAAAAGTATGATTAAATGAACAATAAATCTTGCTTCAGTGAGACAGTGAAGGAAAGAACATCTGCCACTATGAAAAGCTACTCAACTTGAACACAAAGAAAGTATCGTTATCAAAGGAGAGGTTAATGCCATCAAAACAACGAACAGCACAATCTTTTTTAGCGCAATCTTCTATTTCATTCCATATCCAAATTATTTTCCCTTTCTTTCTTTAGTTTTAACAGCCACTGCAGTCCTACAGACTTTCCCTCAAATTCTGTAAGATCCCAAAATAATAAAAAAACAAGTAACCATCTTCCTAGTTTCTTAAAATCTGTCTCTCTTATATGAATTGTATTTATTTAATAAAACAAGTTTCAAAGAAACATGTAACATCTATCATAGTCATGGATTCTGGTAACGAAAGGGTAACTACAGAATTTACAAATAAAAAACCACTTGGAAATCATAAAGGACTTCAATGTTTTTCATCTAAACAATAAACAGAAAAATACCTTTGGTTTAAAAGTAAAACATTTTGATTTAAATTCTGAGCCTGGAGATCAGTGAAGATTTAAACAGAGGAGCTATTTCATTCTCTTTTCTTCTACTAGCATTTCCAGAAATAATGTTTTGCCAAGCAATTTCAGTGCTATGGAGAATCACAGATGCATTCCCCAAAGTTTATCAAATCAAGCCCTTAGAAACAGCACTTCCTGTGACTTTCCACACACGTAACTATTTACTTCTAAGAGAGATTTTTCCAATACAACAAAAGAAAAAGTAATTGCCACAAAAAAAAATCATGAAACAAGTTTCAAGACAGCAACCTGACAACAGTATAAGCCGTAGTCTCTTAGGTGTGAAGCCAAAGACCAGCACGAATATTTGAGATTTGCAGCGAGAAAAAGGAATATGTCTTGAAATGAATGGATACATACACCTTTAAGAGGAAGATGGGGACAAAAAAACACCACCACAACAGCAAAAAGAACAAAAGCCTTTAATGTTTCCTTTTCCTTTCAGTCTACACATTAGCTTTTGTTCCAGTGTAACTTTGGAGAACAAAGCCAAGAGAGCAGTACTACCCACCATCAGCCCCAGCACTAACGCTGGTGTGTACATACACACTCTTCTGCAGAGTTCATCATGCTTTTATGATTAGAAAGACAACTTTAAGGTGGCAGCTGCAACTTCATGAGATGAGATTACCATTAAAGTTACACCAACTTTATTCATACAGTAAGCTTCAGTGTTGGGTTGGGGGGTTTTTCAGTCAAACTTAAGTCACGCGGCACTGTTCCAAAACTCCAGAGTCATTCTAGTGTGCCTATTTCTGTGCAAGGCATACCCAAATCCTCTAATTACTCTCACATCTCACATTCTTCCAACTTAAAGGATATTTCTCTACTCCCCTTAATCGTGCAACAAAGCATACAGCTCACAGTATCTGTAGTTTTTCCGCTCCTTCTGTTTCTGCATAGAAAACATACGTTAAAAAAAAAAAAAAGTCATTTCATCAGTACTATTTCTGTTGCTGTCAGGAATTCAGAAAACTCTTCCCAAAGCCAAGATAAATGCAAAAAGTAGTTTCCTGAAACTTGTAATTCCACGATCTTTTCCCACCACTTCGGAAAAACCATTTGCAGGGGGGAAAGCACACTGCTAGCTGAAATCGGTATCATCATTGCTGTTCTCTGCTGCTCTTCACTGAGTTATGAACTTGTCCAAGACAACAGCCCTGGTTTCCTGATGTATTACCCAGGAGACACCTGAGTACCCTACTACAGCTCTTGGGACTCTTCAGTCGTGAAACAGTTGGAACACACCCACTGAAACTGCAATCCTTAGGACTTCCACACTCCCAGAACAACCAGCTACTCTGAAACTCAGAGTTCAGAGCTGCAAATTGCCTGGGCTCAGGCTCTCAGGGAAGAGAACAAAAAGCTCTTAAAGAAAAAAACAAAAACTAACAAAAAAACAAGTGCTGGCACAAAACCATCTAAGTATTTGATTACAGTGGTAATTTGGTCAGATTATCATCACATGTTTTTTTCTGAACAGAAACATTTCTTTTTTTGTCAGAAAAGTCAATTCATCAATAGCTTGCTTCATTACAAAATTCTGAAGTAAAACAGTGAAAAATCACCCAAAAAAGACTGTTGCACATTTAAAGCCTATTTTCCATACATTTAGAAGTGGAAAAATCCACAGTCTCATCTCTAGTATCTTAAAAAAAAAAGGTTCAAATAGGTATAGCAGAAATCAACTACTGCAAGCAATCGTTTTTCCCAAGCTACTGAATATCCAGCTGTAGGAAGGTGTTACCACAAGCACTTTTTTTTATAAAGTAAGGATGGCTTAAAATGATTAAAAACAAACCTACATCAAACTTGAGGTACTCCGCACACAAAATAAACTCAAGTACAGCCAGCCAGCTCTGCTACCTATGCTAGTTCTTCCACACAAGTGATCAGCTCAAGCTCTCTGTGCAGTTACACTGTAACGTGACATCAACCTGAGTAACTAAAAAAATAATTTGCTTCACACTGCAGAGATTTTAAAAGGAAAATTACCAAATTTATGTAATGTTCTCTCCCACCCCTTTTGTCATTAACCAGTAATGGTAAGAAGCTTCATCCCAAATTTGAATTCCTCTAAAACTTCAAGCAGAAAGTGCATATGCCATATATACATACGTAGTCAAAGTCTGTGCCAATGTAAAGTTACTGCTTTTCACTACATAGTCTCTCTTATTCTTTTTGTACTGCCTGTTATGACTGTCACAGTGCCTCTACACAGAATTAGTTTAATAGCTGCAAATGGGATAAAAGGAGGTATCAAATAATTACTAGTGAACTGTCACATTGGTCAGATCCACAAAGAGACTTCTTTCTTCTTTTTTTTTTTTTTTTAAAAAAAACACTGATAAAAGTGCTGCAGCAGTAGGGAGGAATAGAGATTGCAGAAAATAAGTTCAAAAAAGCAAATGTGGCCCTGATTCATTTCCATGCTGTTTGAGGCATAAGGAAAACCACCAGGTCTTTAAACAAGTAAAAGGCATCATTTTAATTTATATAGATGACATAATCAGGATGTAGCACATGAAAACTGATACTACCAGCATACAATTAAATTCCTGACTTTATATTCATGTTTGGTTTCGCCATTATAGTAAGTTATTCACACTTCAGTCTGAAAATATTTCAACAGTGGACTGTAACAAAAAGAACACTCGCTCCTACTTCACGTACTTCTCAGAAGTCACGGGCACTCACGAGGTTGCAGCAAGGGAGGGGGGCTGGTCTCTTCTCCCAGGTAACGAGCAATGGGACGGAATGAAACGGAAGAGGAGGTTTATATTGGATACTAGGAAAAATTACTTCATAGAAAGGCTTGTAAAGCACCAGACTACGCTGCCCAGGGCAGTGGATGAGTCATTTTCCCTGGAGGTATTTAAAAGATGTGTTGGTCTGGCACTTGGGGACATGGTTGAGTGGTGGGCTTGGCCGTGCTGGGTTCATGGCTGGACTCAATTATCTTCAGGGTTTTTCCAAACTAAGTGATTCTGTGTACTCTAAACAGTCAGAGAATTCTGCCTTTTTTTTTTTTTTTTACATTTTAAACTCATGAAAAACATTATTTACTTGCTAGTGAAAGATTCAGGCCACTCATTCAAGAGTTGAACTTGATCCCTGTGCCTTCCAACTCAGGATATTCTGTGATTCCCAATCACTTATTCTACACCTGCTTAACCTGATCCCTCCAAAAACTAAACAGGCTTGAAATCAAACACATAGGTCCAGTGCATTCTCTGCTTCTCAAGACAAGAAGCCATTAATGCTGACAGCTGAGTCAGCCAGAGTGGTCGGAACAGCTGGTTAGCTGCCCTTCCAAGGAGTGACAATACTAAATTTCAGGATACTGCCTTCAAAAATTAGTTATTTTAATAAGGTAGTAATTCATTTAAAATAGTTGATTAAGAAAACAATAATCGTTTGTTGCAGCTGGGATAACATTGCTTCACAACCAGCGAAGAGGATGCAAGATTGCTCTCTCCAAAACCTACTCTCATCTCAACT
This sequence comes from Oxyruncus cristatus, assembly GCA_013399855.1. NCBI lineage: Eukaryota > Metazoa > Chordata > Aves > Passeriformes > Cotingidae > Oxyruncus > Oxyruncus cristatus. The sequence continues at coordinate 1,706,828 of VXAY01002314.1, forward strand.
ACAACGTATTTTATGAATTGTCTCAAATCATAGAAGCATAGAAAGAAAAAGCACTTCTTAGTGTAAAGCAAAACCCACACAAGTACTGCAGCAATCATTTCATTGTACAGTAGTTTCCTTAATGTACAATAAACAGAAAGTGCAAAATAGGTGTTTTCACTTTGACAAAACTTGGAATTTTGTGTCTCAAGCTTTATTCTTAACAAATTTAGAACTATCATCAGTTCAGTAAATGGTAATTTATTAAAAAATTCTGTTCATTGATTATAGACTCACAATTTTACATGCAGGAAGCTTTTTGCTTGTTTTGTTTCACATTTTTCTGTCTTTTTTTCAATTCCCATGAAAATGTCCATAGAAACAATGCTGCACAAACAGCACTGCATTCTAAGCCGTGTGATACTCCAAGCTGTATAACGTTCATTTCCTCAGAAACACAACTGCTGTTTAGAATTATTTTTTAGAATTTTTATAATTCTATATTTAGAATTATAAAACAAGAATTTTTTTAGAATTATTATAACAAGACCTCTTGCTCTCTTTACACTCTCCTATGAGAATGAAAATACTGATTCCTGGAAAACTGCACTTAAACTTAATTCTCCGAAAACCTACTTTCTTGGAATTGTTCAATATGAGATTTGTACCCTTTGAAAAATACCAGAATCTGATGAGAGATGAGTTTTTCTGGGCCATGAAATAAAAATACTTTTTGGAACAAAACAATTCCCAGAGATGCCACTCACATTTGAATTGTCAAAATGGTTGAGGTTCAAAGTTGGTGTTCTCATCATATGAGTCACAGGCACACATTCTCCTCATTTATACCGGCCCTACCTTCAGCAGAGGTATTTTTTTCGGACACGGACACAACAATCTCCTGGATTTATTTCATAGTCCATCTTTACTTCTTCCATAATCAGCAACTTCCTTGAAGCACTGCAGCATTATTTCTTGTTAAATGAAACATTCCAAAACAGGGCAGGTAAACCAGCAAAGAAGTGAAGGAGAAAACAAAAAGGATTCACAAATGTTCTGGATGTGCTGAAATGAGTGGGACAAACAGCTTCAAATGATACCAAATTATAGTCCAAGATGATGCATTGTATAGGAGGCTGAGAGAGATGAGCAATGAGGATTCTACAAGTCTTTTTGGTTAATTTTCAAATTGATGACAATGGTGAAAGAAGCAGCTCTGTCATTTGTGTATTGATGCTGAGCCATATGCGGTGGGATGATTAGGGGTGGAGCACCTCTCCTGTGAGGAAAGGCTGAGAGAGTTGGGGTCGTTCAGCCTGGAGGAGAGAAAGCTCCAGGGAGAGCTTTTTAGTGTGAGGGTGGTGAGGCACTGGAACAGGTTGCCCAGAGAAGTTGTGGATGCCCCTTCCTGGAAGTGTTCAAAGCTCCTTTCCAACCAAAACCGTTCTGTGACTCTGTGATCCTTCCTGCCTTAGGTTAATGAGAGTTGAACGTTTCTCCCTTCTGTTCCAGGTGAAGCTAAACATTCCAAAATGGTAACTTTTAATTTCATTTTCCCAAAGGAAATTCAGCCAGAGCTTATTTTTTTTTATTGTTGTTTTTCACATAAAAATGGACGAAACTTCTTTTCAGTTGGTACTCTGTGTCCACTTCTGGTTTTGCCTGTGTTTTTCTGTAAAGGTGCTCTTCTCAAGCACTTTAGTGTCTTATATTCTATGTTGCCCTAATACCGCAGTCACTGATGGAACAGAACATACAGGCAATTATAACTCAAGTTTCTGATTTCAACAAAGCTACAATAATTTGAAAAAGTGAAAAAAAAAAAGGCCTATAAAACACACAAAAGAAACATTGATCATAGCACCATTCATAAAATTTGGAAGGGAAAAGAAGTTTCCAGAGGAAACAGATTTTTTTCTGTCCTCTTGTTCTGATCTAATTGAAGCAGCCTGTACAAAGATTGTCTTTGTACAAAACCAATCTTTGAACACCTCCGCTAGATCAACTCATCAAGTTTAACACTGTCCTCATTTTCAGAGCCTGTAATCTCTGCTAATAATACTTAGCAGATACTTTCCTTGAGTGTGTCTTAGCTTAGTCAATTATAACAGTGGTGCTGGTTTCTTCATTCCACTTTGCCTACAACCAAACCCTTGTTTTGATATCCATCTCTCAATATTGATAGCTCCTTCCTTGGGAGTTCATCTGTGTCAGTTGTGTCCTCTTCCAGATCTCCTCTCAGGTCCCCCAGACCATTCAGGTTATAGCTCTCAAAATACCAACAAAACCAGTCTGAAATAGAACGCAAAGTAACGCATTTGGTTCTACTGCGCTACAGCCCACTGTGAGTATTTCCGTAACTTTATGTCAAAAAGACAACACTCCTGACCTCTTCCTCTTATTTTGGTATTTCTGCCCATTTTGCAACTGAAATTACACAGTGCACCTTCAGAAAACAGTACTGCAGCTTCTAACACTGAGTCCAGCTCAATGGAAGAGCATCCCCTAAGAAAGCAGGTGGAGAAAGTTGGGGTTCAGCCTGGAGAAGAGAAGGCTGCATGGAGACCTCACAGCCACCTTCCAGCATCTGAAGGGGGCTTACAAAGGAGGAGCCAGAGAGGTAATCTTTGTCAGGGACTGTACTGACAGGGCAAGGAGTAACAGGTTTAAACTGAAAGAGAGGGAATTTAGGTCAGATATAGGGAAGAAATTCTATACTGTGAGCGTGGTGAGGCACTGGAACAGGCTGCGCAGGGAACTTGTGGCGCCTCATCTCTTGGAAGTGTTCAAGGCCAGGCTGGATGGGGCCCTGAGCAACCTGGTCTAATGGAAGGTGTCTCTGCCCATGGCAGGGGGGTTGGAACTAGATGATCTTTAAGGTCCCTTCCTATCCAAACTATTCTATGATCCTCCCTGTCTTAGTAGGAGTTTAACTTTTCTCCCTTCTCTCCTTGTTACAGGCTGCTTGTCTAAGTCAAAGGAAAACACAGACAAACCAAACTAATCAACCCCCCCAAAAAAGACATTAGAGAACTGAGCACACTAGTGTGGATTAGTAGCAGAATGTTTCCTGAATAATAAGAAAAATCCCATGGATCTTTGGGGGAAAAAAAAAAGGAAAGAAGGAAACAAAGCAGCACAAAAAGGATATATGTCTGTAAAATCTTCCATTCTTCGACTATTTAGAAGCATGTTTTTACAACAGAAAAATTAGGTACTAACCCATCATTTGTGTAAACTAGCATCAAATTCTTCTTTCCAAAGATAAGCACACATATCAAGACTTCTTTTACACATACTTCAAAACAGTAATGGGTATTTTACTGCCAGTTGATTTTCCTTCTTTTTCCTCCTCCCAGAAAGGCAAGACTGATAACCAGTGCAGCCTTACTTGAAATTCAGAACAATACACAGACCTGCTGCTACACAGAAACAAGACTGATGAGCACCATCTCATGGGCATTTCAGGTAACAGATTTTGAATAGAAAAAAGAACTTTGTGAATTCTCCAGTATATGTATCCACCTTCCAAAATAAACACGTTGAAACTGAACAACATTTAAGCATAATTTCAAAGTTTCAGATGCTTAGATGTGAAAACGTGGTACTAGTTAATGGACTTTTCTAGAAACTAGTCACTGCAAATATATCAGCCAGGAACACTGACACATTCACAAAGGAAGAATTTCAGAAGTATTTAAACACTAAGAAAAGTATTTATAAGTAGTTATGTACATTAAATTAAGCTCACCTCCACCCCAAAGAATCCACTTTCTGGCACAGGGACTCTAAAATCAGTTCTCAAACAATAAGATGAGTGCAGTACCAACAAAATACTTATTTTCCCTTTTAAGCCCGTAGACAGTCCAAAAAATAATTTTAAAAGCACAATTACACACTTGTATGTTTTCTTTTCAGCTTAGCAATAATTAATGAGAATCTCACAGATTGTTTATCTCCATTCCTACAGATCCTAGAATGACTAAAACATGACTCCTTAAAAACAGTCTTGTGGGCCATATTACTTCGAGTACTTGACATTCAACAATACAGTTGAAATTTTACCCAGTAATAGCAGCACCTCAGAAAGAACATCCCCTTTCACTTGTCTACTAGTTCAGGTTACCAAGATACTCCTGTTGTAGCACATAACATTTTGATCTTTCTTCAGTTAAATGAAAAGTTTGATACCAAATAAACTTGCAGACAACTCACCTTGCTAGGCACATTTCTAGTAATAAAATTTTGTTCATTACAGTTGCTGTAAGATTCACAGGTAAAATATCTTGTCAGTCACAGTCAAACTAGTTTTGCTTCTTTGCTTACACCAGCCCTGCACATCAAATGAAACTTTGTTTACTGCTTTCACTTACTGGATACCAGTTAACAAGAAAAAACAAGAACCAAAACAAAAGATTAATCACAGCATTTTAAGCATCTGCAGTAAATAAATTCTGGTAGTGTATACAAAGCTACTCCTGGCTAAGAACTCCACTACACAAACTAGACTGTTAATCCTAGACTAACATCATTTTTTTTGAGAGATATAAAAGACATAGTTGTGTCCCTCCCTGCCCTGACCACAACCTAGTTCTGCGAAAGGCATTGATTAGAACATCATGGTCAGCACCTGGAAGAGGAGGCCACCGTTCTCCAACCAGACACTGTATTGTCACTCAGCTGCACCACCTTTGCAATCATTTCACTGCTGCCGAGGGTCAAACCAGATCTAGTATTTCAGATGCAGATCAGAATGACTCTGTGTAATCCTTCCGAGCAAACCCTACAGTGTTTCCTTGGCTTCCTTCCAAAACTCACTACAGTGATCTCTGTGCACAGCCTCCTCCAGCACTCAGGTTCAGCCAGCTCCCACTCACAGCTGATAAGGAGGATAATGTTATAAATTCCTGTTACAGAATTCGTCCTGTTACCACACGAATCTCCATGAAACTACCAGAATCAAAACAGGTGTCTTTCCAAAGTTCACTTTTAGCAGGACAAGTATATAAACTCTCAACCAGCTGAAATAGTTTTCAGCAACCCACCTGTAGAAATTTACCACAGAAGAAACTAACTTTGGTCACCAACCCTGCCTGGTAACAAACATTTCAGCTTCATCCCATGAATTTCATCTCACATCAAAAAATTAACCCCAGGGCAAGACATATTTTATATGAAGGAGAACTTAATTATCCCAGCCACTTCAACATCTTTCTGTTCCAGACCCAGGCAGGTCCATACCAGTTCAAATATCATATTACTGAGGTTTCCAGATTTCCCTAATAAAGATGAGAGATTACTGCAAGGCCAAACACACAAAGTTCCACCCAATGTATTGAGTCAATTTTAGCATCTTTGGTTGGGCTTTCACTAAAGCACTGAAATTTCTCTCCTTTACAATCAAAGTTTATGCACCATTTATTGTAATATTTCATAAAACCCAGCTTTTTTTAGTCTACAAGGGTGATCTGCACTCCATAAGGCTCCATGGAACTAATTTTCGGACAGTGTTTCCAACATCTCCAAATCTCTGGCAGAACACCTCATATGAGAAACACTTGGCTATTGTTAAGTTTTTGCACTGTTAAACTTACTGCCACTCAAACCTAAACAACTGTGGGCTTATTGGCAATTGTTCTAAGCTGTCCCCTAATCCACTTTGCCAAGATTTATTGGCAACACTTAGTCTGCAGACTAACTGCGTAAAATATTAGTTGGCCTTATGGCTGATGTTACGCAGGAGGTCACATTAACACATTGATTGCTCCCTCTTATAATCTATACCTGACACTCTTTCAAGTTGAAGCCTTTATTGGCAACTGTTAATTTTCAAGTGCTAGTCCAAGACAAGCCTTTCAGTACCTGGATTTTAGGAAGAACACCGTTCTTTTCTCAAACATTTGTATCTTGTTTTTTAACACTTCCATGTTTGATTGCTTCACTATTACAACACAACAATCCCTGCCTCCAACCTTTTTATTTCGAACACCACAATTACATTCACAGAATACTACACCTCTAACTTGTATCACTCTGCCTCAATGGAATTCTACTAACTGGTTTTGTTAAACAATATTATCATTCTCTTAGACTTCTATGTAGGACCATAAATAAACAAAAAAAAAAACCATACCCATAGACACCATACGTGTACAACACTATAGAGAATAAGACTTGAATCATATGCAGGCAAGCTTAAATAAAAAGCCAAAGAAAGTCTGCAAAATATAAGGTTGTATCTTAAATTCAAAAAGGTTGAAAATAAATGCTTTTCCAGTGTCGATTGCTATGTCCTAATGTACACTAAGCACATTGCAAATAGCTTTACACACTTCACTGCAAACCTAACCCAGCTCGGTCTCTACATGTCAACATCCCCACTGTGTTATCCAGATAGAGTTAATATAAAAACCCAAAGCAAACCTCTCCTGTCCTCCTACTGGCATGACAGGTGAGCATACAATTGGTATTAGAGAACACCTCAATTTCTGTCAATGAAAACTGAGCCAAGAAATACAAATATAGGTTTTGGCATAACCAGCACATTATTGCAGCTCTATCAATTGCTAAGTTACAGAGAGTAAGAAAGAAAAACTCCTCTGTTTACTCAAACACTTGCAGTAAGTGCAACAAGGTCTTGAAAAGCCAACTGAACTTACAAACCCTGTTTCCTGTAATACCCTTGAGATGTTTGGAAAGTATGGTATTTTCCACCCAGCAGAGTCTCAATTTTCCTTCTGGGATTTATGATATAGCTTTTTCCTATTTAGAATTTACTTAAGACTGAATTATGCAGCGTGAGTGAAGCAGATTAACATTTTATCCACATTAATCCCTCTTCAAGGGAATAAGTCTGTGGAAGCACATGGGTGCCCCATGTATGACTACTTAGCTGTACAATTGTAGCATTCTTACTTTATACAATGACATCACTACTTGCACGTATTTATACTGTGAAATTACACACTTGCCAAAAATCATGTTGATTTTGTTTTTAACACACGTAAACTGAAAATCTAAAAAAAAAAAAAAATATATATAATTCTATACCAAAACTGGGGAAAACACAGTGGCAGTGGATGGAAGGTGAAAGGAAAAATAGTATTATTTTCTTCACATATAACTTTAAAAAAGGATGAGATTGCACAGAATACAACTCTTACTGAAGAAACCGTTCCTATTTCAAAGTGAACCCAAAACTTATTTCATCCCTGCTGCCATTCACTTGTTTTCCTTTATATGCAATGCTGCCTCTGGCAAAACTCTTCCCTAGACACAACTGGCCCACCTAAAATACAAAAAGGCTGCTGTGATACAGACACCATTATTCTTAAGTACTTCAATATGAAAATTTCAGCTGTGTCTTAATTCCTTCCTCTCATGCAAATTTTGAGACAAGAGACAGGAAAGGGACATGTGAAACACATTTATGTTCAGCCCAACGAAATCATAATGAAAGATTTAGGGAAATGTTCAGGAAGAAAAGTTACAGAAAGAAGAAATTCAAGTGACACTTATTTGTAATCTCATCAAGGTATAAAGGCAGTGTCAATCATACTCTTACAAAATGCTGCCAGCTTGTTTGTAACCTTTGTACAAAGCCATTTACAGACAAACCAAGAAACAGCATCTAGATTAATTTTAACAAATAAGCATTTGACTGCAACACTGACAAAAGACTTTTAATACCTATGAATGAGTTGACAGAATCAGTGGAATAGCAAAGATCTCTTTTTTCAAAAACGAGGTGAACTAACTAGAAATGAAAAGCACTTCAAATGTAATTGCCAATCCACCACATTACGGAATCACAAGTATCTTGCTGACTGTCACCACCCTTCCAATTCAAAAGGTCATATGAAGCAAGGATCTATTTTTGATTTAAGTATTTCTCAGTAAGACAACTAGCCAGAGTTCTTAGCATTATATTCACCACTGTTTCTTAAACAGTCCACGGGCTGTTTGCAAAAGGCTGGAGCTCATTTAGCAGTTTATCTCTGGAGACTGACACAACTCCTGGTGCCACTAAAGTAAAGAACAATCATCACAGTGGCTCTCTCTCCTTCAGCAAAGAGGAGAGGCTGCAGCAAATGACAGCTAAAGCACTAACACAGTTCTCTATTGAGCAGAAAATAGAGATTAAACAGGCAGTAACAGCATTCCCTCCAAGAAGACTTACCAGTGACAATCACTTCATTGCCACCATAGCTCCACACTGAGAGAACCAAAGGGGAAAGCAGTGGGTTATGGAAAATAAAGCTACATATAAAAATCTCCCTCTCCATGGTAGACTCTTAAATTCCTAAAATATTACAAACTCATTTGCTTAGCAACCATTTTTAATTTAACCGTGTTTATCCTATTATACTACTTGAACTGTGTTACACATGGCACTACAGATGGTGCTGAATGTCTCCAGGTAATCAGAAGAATGCTCTTGTGAGATAATAACATTTAAGAAGAGATAAAATTAGATTTCTTTTTCTTGTTATGTTCCAGTCCTATTCCTCTTCGTGTTTAATAAAAAACTAATTTCAGATTTATAGAGCAGTAACATTTCTGGAACCAAAAAATATGTGAATGAAGTCAATCATGCAAAAAAAAAAACCAACTTTGTAAGAATGTCATAAATTGACTGAGAAATGTATAATTAAAGGAAGAATTTTAGGGAACTTGGTGGGGAAACAGGAGTAAATTTCTCTGCTTATCCCTCCAAAAATTACTAATAGTTTTTATTCACACTACATAATCATGTTACATTTATGAAATAATCCATTTTATATATTTCAGTATTTAAGACGCATTTAGTCCAAAAATCACCCTGTTAGCCCTTAATTCTTTCTATGAATTCCACAAGTAGAGCCTCATAAATTTAAGATCATCCTAGCGGGCAAGAGATCTTAAGTTTTTTTCAACTTATACTAGTCCAGTTACCAATTTAAGAGGCTCTACACATTGGGAACGTATAACATAAAAGCTCGTGTTTGTGTCCACAAATGGTTACTGGCAGTAACCCTGATTATGACCATCTGCAGTGATGGCAGTGACAGCAGCAGCACCCACAGCAAAGCCAGCCAGATACTTCAAATTATAACACATCTGTGCTTCCACAGACATCCCTCTTCACACTTGGCATTTGCTACACAAAACTAGGCAACTCATGGATTTGCCCACAACCGATCTATTTCACGTAATATACAGCAACTCCAAAGAGATTTAGCTGAAAATAATTACACATTTTTGACTTCAGATTTGAAAAAAAAAAAAAAAAAAAAGAAAATTTTCATTTCNNNNAAAAAAAAAAAAAAGAGAATTTTCATTTCCACGTTGAGATCTTCCTCCATTCCAAGCTGCTTCTTCGGTACACACACTCCAGAGAATTAGCAGGTAGAAGAGAAAAACAACTCCCACTTCTGTTTTTAGGGCCTAGTAAATAGGACCATCCTCTATATTTTCAACATGCTTTCCTTAGTAATTATTTTCCAATACAAAATGTAATTATTACTTCTACTGATACATGGTATTCTTTAAAAAAAATGAAAAAGGAAACATTTCTCATTCACACACCTACTATTATTGGGTTTCAAGCAAGTATCACATTGAAGTTCTCCCATGAATTGACTTCAGGATACCCTGCTTCAGAAACGTGTCTGCACAACAGAGCCCTCACAGAAACAAGCCTCTCATACACTGCCAGTCACCAAGAACAGCTTTTATGTTTACTTCCTCTTCAATAACTAAGCATTATGAAAAGTAGTGGTTGGCAATGAGATTCTCAATACAGAGAGATGCTAAAATCTCATCGTTCGCTGCAGTTAGCAGAAAGTTAACGGCAGAATAACCAGTGTCAACAAAACACAAAAGTTTGTCATTTTCCCAATAGATTAAAAAAAAAAGTTGTAGCTCCTCAGCCCCAAGAAGTCTTACCAGAGGACTGGAGTGTTAAATTTTCTGCAGTGAAAAAGAACAAAGGTACAACTGTGAAATAGTTCTTGATGGAGCTGCACAGAAAGCACGACCCAAGAGAAAGGTGTCTTACAGCTGCAGGCAGCTGCCTTGGACAACCCCTCTTATGGGACAAGCACAATGGGTGCTGCTGCAACTCTAATATTTCATAGCAGCTGGGCAGCTATTTATTGGTATAATTATACTGGTATGGTCTGAGTAACAACAAATACTCAGAGCCTTAATTCAACATTAGCCACCGAATTCAGAAAGGTACCAGCACAACTGTTTTCTGACTACTAACTGTTTCTGACTACTACTGACACTACTCTGTTTTCACCTTCTAATTAGGAACTATAACTACTTATGACTTCTAGTTAGGATAGTTTTTATGCCACTTTATCTTCTGGTAAAACACAGGAAGACCAATTTGTTAGGACAAGCACATTGAAAAAATTAAAACTATATTTTCTCCAATATCAAATTAATCTTTGTAAAAAAAATGCACATATAATTCATAACCGACAACACTTTCAGCTGTTTCCTGAAAGCACGGGTTGTTCCCAAGGAAGGCTCACCAGTTCCTTTGCTCAAGCTTCAAAAACTAAAATGGAAGATGAGAATCACTGTATTTGCTAAACTCTTCAAATTATGAAAATACTTTATGTCTTTGCATATACAGTGAGGCTGAAGAGTTAATTCTCTGAAAGGGCATTCTCCCTGTCCAAGCAAAGCTGTCTTTTTCAGTACAGTTTGGAAAGAACATTCTGCTGAAATAATATGAAATGAAGGCAGTAGCAGAAGGCACACAGAGGATGCTATTTTGGCTCATGGAAGCACTAAAGCTACCAAAATTTTGAAAAATATTTCAGGATTTTGGAATGAAACTTGAGTCAGGGTTTAAAGCCTTCAAGTGCCACTGGAGCTACAGAAACAAGCACCACAGCAGACAACAGGACACAGATAACATCCCAAGTATCACCGGGCCCAGGCTATATCATATCTCTCTTCTCAGGAGGTGAGGCAAGTGCAGGAGAAGGAAAAAGAAACATTAATAGAGCTGCACACTGTCCCACGATCATGGCTGTAAAATGCCTGAATTGGATACGATTTCCTTTCTTCCTTTTAGAGGCAAAAGGACTTTTGCTTCACATAAAAACACAACACAATGCAACAAACGTTATGAGGCAGCTCTAAAGCCAGGTACTAAACAATCTTACCATTCCTTGATTTCCAAGTAGGAAGCGTAGGAACCTGCTGAGCTGAGCAGTGGGAAAGACAATACCACTGTTCTCCTTTTCTAGCTTCCAGTTTAACTTACTTGGTACCTGATCCCACCAACAGAAAACACATATTTGCTGCTGCTCTGAAAGCACAGAATCATGAGTGGTTTGGGTTGGGAGGGACATTAAACACCACCTAGTTTCAAACCCCCTGCCATGGGCACAGATGCCACCCACTAGATCAAGTTGCTCCAACCCAGGCTGGAGGCAGGGATAGGGCATCCACAACCACTCTGGGCAATCTATTCCAGCACTTCACCATCCACTGAGTAAAGAATTTCCTCTTAACATCTAACCTAAACCTGCCTGCTTTCAGTAGGGACAGTCTGTGTGCAGCAAGAGCCTGTGTGTTAGAAGAGGTTATCTGAACAAAGGCTGAACCCACACATGCCTCTGGGGCACAGTGTCATTCAGCAGCCACAAAAAATCTGAGCAGAACTTCAGAGAAAATCCTTGAAAATTGCTTAAAACAGAAGATATCAGGTAACCTTTGTGTATGAACCAATGACTCTTGAGAGCAACTTTTCAATTATTTCAACATCTTTTCTAGTTTTCATTTTAAAAATCCTCTGAGATTCCATCTTGAGGAACCAAATTGATTCTTTCACATTTTCAGAGGTTAATTCTGAAGATTTTAAATTTAACCCAAGTGATGCAGTCCAGCAGAAGTAAAGATACCATTGATTTACACCTGGACCAGGTCACCTGAAGAAGAAAATGGACATCAGCTTTCCAAGTGTTTCTGTAAAATAGTTTATTTATAAACTCATAAAAGCTTTTAAAGATCAAACTTTTTATTGCCAATGCTGAATCTACACTGTGGGCTGTAAGAACAAATTACAGAAAAATGCAAAGACAGAACTTCTCATTGACTTATGCTGCCATCAGAACAAAGGCATGACTTGGAAGTATCTCTTGATGGAGCTGCACAGGAAGCACAGCCCAGGAGCAATTGCAAGCAGCTGCCTTGAAGCACTTTAGTTGGCATCACCTACCCAGAATTATCACTAGTTCTACCAGTTCTCTACTGCCCCATGCATGAATGCTTCTAAAGGCAATAGTTCCTGTACACTGGTGGTTTTTTCTAGTCCTTTGATACCCTAAGTATCCTTAAAGTCTGTAGAAAATCCAGACTTTCATTCCTCATCCCAAGAAACTTAAATTTAATGAATGTGCACCACCTACTTCGAGGAAGTAAGACTTGATCCAGCCTGCAGACATTTTGATGCACTTGATGGATGGAAAGGAAAGAGCCCAGCCTGACTCTTAGGGGCCCTGCTTATGTTTACAGAATTAGTGAGTAAAAACATCACTTTATTCTCCTTGTGTTTATACCATCTTTGGTATGGAAATCATTCAAGCAAGAGGCACGAACATATGTTAAAGAGGAGTATTCTACTTCATAATACCAAAGGTAGTGACTGCATACATACCTTACAGGGTCACAGCACCAGAACGTGGAAAACACGCCACAGATCACAACTACAGCATAAGACATAAGAAAATACTGCCCGAAGATGAAAAACATATATTTGGGTAATTAGTATTTAATTCATCTAGTTGCCACTTGATTATTATGTTTTCTTTCTGGTAATGGACAATAACTCCTCTTGGCCAAACTATTAATCTTCTTAAACAAAGGCATCTTTATTTCAAAATTCTGGATTAATATTGAGGTTCATGCACATTTTAACATAGAAATTTGCACATACAATTACTGCAACTGAGAAATCCTTTACTCTACATTGATCCCATTGTTATAGTGATCAATACCTATTTCAAGAATCCATATGAGCTTTCAAGCATTTTTTCCAATGGACACAGCAAGGTCACAAGCAAACAAACCCATTTAGAGGTATCCTTGACAAACAAAACTCCTAGACAAAGCTGAGAAACAGGATTCTAACTATGTCTCCAGGCTCCCATATGTGAACAACAGAGCTATAGGAAATATTAAGGCTGACTGTTAGAAGTTGTCAAGCCAAACACTCAACTGGAAGATAAGTATTTAAAAGCTGTTCACCTCCTTCCCCATATACCTACTTTAAACAGGAAATCGAAGCATCGAGATCAGTCAGTGCTACAGAACTCAAATGCACTGCCAACGCACAGAAGATATACTGTATTTCAAAACTAAAGAGCTATTCCACAAAATAGGTGTAATGGATGCCACAAAATGGTCATTAAGCTTGTGTCTGACTAGTCCTATTGCCAGTAATATGTGGTATTACTATATTGCAATGCAGAGAAATATCCCATTCAGGAAGATACTGGCCTTCAGCTACCAGAGTAGGAAGGAGACATGAAACACTCACTAAACCCTTCACGTCAGCAGCAACAGCTACAGGACTAATATACAGCGTCACACCACAGAGCAAATGAAAACAGACTCAAAGCAATACATGATAGAGAGGAACAAGTCAAAATTCACTAAAAATGATTCTCCCTCCCCCTGCCTCCACATGTAAGTTAAGCTTAAATTTCTGACACTCTTCCATAAAGATCAACAAAGAATCACTAAATTACCAAATCACCCAACGGTCTGGTTTGGAAAGGACCTTAAAGATCATCTAGATCCATCTCCTCTGCCATGGGCAGGGAGACCAGGTTGCTCAAATCCCCACTCAACCTAGTCTTCAACAGTTCCAGGGATGGGGCATCCACGTCTTCTCTGGGCAACCTGTGCCAATGCCTCACCAGTCTCACAGTAAAGAATTTCATCCTTATATCTAATCTAAATCTACTGTCTTTCAGTTTAAAATCATTACTCCTCATCCTATCACTGCACTTCCCCTTTAGGTACTGGAAGGCTGCTCTAAAATATCCCTGGTGACTTCTCCAGGCCAACCCCAGCTCTCTCAGCCTGCCCTCCTCAGGAGGTGCTCCAGTCAGCTGATCATCTTCATGTCCACGTCCTTCTTATGCTGGGGGCCCCAGAGCTCGATGCAATACTCCAGGTGGAGTCTCATGGAAGTCGAGCTGAGGGGGAGAAGGCCCTTCCTTGACCTGCTGGCCACGCTGCTTTTGATGCAGCCCAGGATACAACCAGCTTTCTGGGCCACAAGTGCACATCACCCAGGCACGTTGGGCTTTCTCTCCATGAACACCCCAAAGTCCTTCTCCCCGGGGCTAATCTCCATCCATCCTCTGCCCAACTTGTATTTGTGCTTGGGATTGCCCTGACTCAGGAGCAGAACCTTGCACTTGGCCTTGTGGAACTTCATGAGGTTCAAGAGGGCCCACCTCTCAAGGTCAGGTTCAGGTCCCTCTGGATGGCATCCAGCTTGTCAACCGCACCACACAACCTGATTTCATCAGCAAACTTACCGATGGATCATTCAATTCCACTGTCCGTGTCACCAGCAAAATGTTCAATATTACTGGCCCAAATACCACCCCCTGAGGAACACCATTCGTCACTGGTCTCCACTTGGACACTGAGCCATCGACCTCAACTCTTTGAGTGCAACCTTCCAGCCAATTCCTTACCCAAAGAGTGGTCCATCCATCAAATCTACGCCTCTCCAGTTTATAGACAAGGACTTTGTATGGTACAGTGTCAAATGCTTTGCACAAGTCCAGACAGACGACATCAACTGTTCTTCCCTTAGTTATCAGCCTTGTTGGTTGTCACCGATCACCTCCTCATTGTCTGTGTGCCTTAGCATAGTTTCCAGGAGGATGTGCTCCATGATCCTGTCAGGCGCAGAGGTGAGACTGAACAGCTTGTAGTTCCCTGGGTCTTCCTTTTTCCCCCCCCTTTTAAAACTGGGAGTTATGTTTTCCCTTTTCCAGTCACTGGTAACTTCACCAGTCTACCATGACTTTTCTAAAATGATGGACAGTGACAAGATCATGAGACGTAGACAGTCAGGATTTGAATTCAGAAGCTTGAATTTGAAACAAACAGTTTATAATCAAGTTTTATTAAAGTAGGTTACAGTGATTAAAACTATTCATTTGTAATGTTATTTTAAGATACCTAACTCTGCCCAAAGAAGTTTGCTCCTCTAAAATTTTACCTCTACTTCTATTCACATGACTGGAATTGAAAGAGATCCCAACAACTATTTGCACCTCTAATTAAAAAGCCCTGCGGACATATCCATCTTTAAAGTGCTAAGAACAAAGACATCAAAACTAAGTTAATTCTCAAGCAAAATTTCAATATTTTTCTCCCATCCAGTCTTCCAGGCTTCTCAATTTGCACACACAATTTCTAGCTGAGGGAAAGCCTGAACCAACAAGTTTCCTGGTTACAGTCCTCTATGTCATCTGACAACATGAAAAGTTATTTTCACCATACACTTTTGGGGGTTTTTGGGGGGGTGGAGGGGCAGACTATACATGACACTAACTTGTTTCTAGAAGCCTTACATGAAATTTTTTTCAATTTCCTCATGGTTTCTCTCAAGACAGGACACAGAAGTACCGAGCACACTCCTAAAACTAGATCTAGTTGGAAACAGGAATATCACCTGAAAAATGACAGCTCTATGTAGAAGTAAGAAATCCAAGCTTCTGCCACTTAAATTCCATCTTTCTGAAATATGTCTAAGCAACTCTGGTGATTGTTCACTCATCCGACAAACCCCTTCACCTGGAAATAATTCACTTTCCAGGAAGAATATCAGGATTCTGTACATCATAAAGAAATCTTTACTAAAGTCCTAACATTTGGGCAAGAAATCCACTGTCTTCCAGCTCCAAACCTTCCCTCTCATGTATGTCATGTATGAGTGGAGAACTTTATTCAAACACCTTCACCACAAGGTCTGAGACTTGTTTCTTTTTGTGCCTTCTCTCCATACTCATGAATCTGTCATTCTTCACTGTATATGAGCCTGGTCTTTGCAGAAGAAGTGGTACAAAATGTCCCTTTACAAGTCACACCACCATCATTCTGCACTCCTGACAAATGGCAATTAGAATCTCTTCCTGCCAGGGATAGAAATCAGGGTGGCTTTCATCTCCTGAAAAGGTGAGACTTCACTAAACCAGCAAAATTCCTGAAGAGCAGTACACATTCCACTTAAAAGGCAGTACACAGGAAGAGCATAATTCTTCAGCACCAAGTCTGAGGCGAGTCATGGAATAAACATCTCCCCAAAGGCAATGCCTCTGTCAATCAGCTGATCCACAGCAACTGCAGCACACAGTGGCATTCCCAGCTTCCCAGCCCTCTGCAGAACCCAGTGAATGCTCAGGACTCGCTTCCGCAGCCAAGGATGAAGGCAGCAGGTGCCGGGTCACAGAAGAAGAGGCGGGGGAGACACAGAAAGGACAACGCAGTGTCCTGGTGTGGGGTCAGACAGTAGATAATCTAGCACGGCACAAAACTGGGACCTTACTTCAGGAAGAAACGGGCAAGAAAGCAAGGTAATATTTTCCCCATAAGCATTTACTGGTTTACATAAAGATGGAAAACCACTGGTAGTTTCTGATCCTGAGACTCTTCACAGCACTTTACTGTCAAGTTGGGGCACCTTTGTCTAAATCAAGGAAATTTGAAGTGTTAAGAATATCACAGCTTCAGAGGGTGACTCGTGGCTGTAGACTACAAATTGGACAAAGAACCTTTAGCAATCCCAGTGGAAGTATCCATTCCCAGCATCTCAATGTTCTCTCATTCTATAACAGCAGCAATACATTAGACATACAAAGCTCCCCATCCCATGCCAGGTGTTTCAAAATGCATTCTAAAAAAAGGCAGTCACAGTTACTCAGCTTCATACTCCATGTCAGAGCCCTAAAAGCCAGAAATTAGGGAACATTAAGTTATACTCTGAAACCAAATCCTACAGCATAACTAAGCTCCCACTACAGACGGACACAAAAAAAAAATCTTGCAAGTTCTTTTCAATCAAGTTCACAACCACAACTACAGACAAATCACATGCTTAGTTTCAACAAAAACAGTAGCAGGAGGCAGATGCTGACTGAGCTGATAGTTTCCATTTGTTTATTTAACAGTCATGCACCATTACCAACATTAGTCATTTGGTTCCTATATTCCCCCCAGTTGCACTGTTTTAAGGCTTATCAGCAATGCTACTTCTATATCATTGGCCATTTTGTGTAACTTAAGTCTATGATTCCACATAAAGCACCTCTTGGGGGGGGTTTATTGGGTTTTTTTAAGCACTACTTGATTCCAAGGTCCACCTGGATCATTAATAATCCTGCAGAAAACAATTGTCCTTTTATCGCTGTTTTAATCCCAAGAAGTGTAAACAGCACAACTCTGAGATTTCTCTAATAATGGACTACTAAAACTTAAAATTTGTATGATCTGCAAAAGTAATTCAGCAATTCTACAGCAACAGGGTTTACCCATCTACCCCCATCTTAATCATATTTGGGAAAGCAAACAGTCCAACTCCCACCCAAACCTATGGAGTTTGGTAAAGGAACCACTCCATGAGATTTATCAAGCAAACATCCAGCATCCTGGACTCCATAATCACATACTTCCCAGTTCACTGCAAGATGCTGCTGGTTCTCTTTCTGGTCTTTTTATTACAAAATTGCTCTCCTGCTGCAGTTACCATCTTACCTGCTGCTTCCTGGTGCCTCTAGTCTTTCAGCATTCCCAAAGAAAGAATAAATAAGCGCAGGTCACCATATGCATTCTTACAGTCACTGTTTCATAGGCCTAGTCCAGCACAAACCTAGAAATGTGGAGTATCTACGTGGGGCAAACAGAATAGGCTCAATTTCATGAATTTATTTCTGTAGCTTCTATTCACACCTCAGAGAACAACTGCTGATGCAAAAGGGGAGACGCTGCCACAAACACACATAACACACTTTCACAGAACAGATGAGTCCCACACAGTTACTCTGGTTTTGATTTGCAGCTGCAAAGGAAAGATAACCCAACGGATTTATTCAGTTGCATTAACAAAATATAACAGGTTTTTGCCTGAACAACTCATTTCCAGGTTTTCAGTCCCACAAAAAATAATCTGAATTTGCTGTACAGTACATACAGAAGTTTCTTTAGATATATGTAGGATACAAAACCCAACAAAACTACTCACATGCAGGCTGCAGCAAAGGGACTTTCAGCTCAATCTCTCAAAGCGCTTACAAGAGGCAACAGAGCACATCCTATTCCCACTAGCAATTCTCATTTAAATATCTTCTCAAGGCAGTTATTAACAAGAAAATCATGCCTGGGACATAGCTGCTCCCAGCTCCTCGGTTACTACTAGGGGAATCCAGTGCAACAGAAGGCATTAGATTTTTCCTCTGCACAAATTAGTTTCTATTTAGAAACTACTTATGCCTATTCGTGACGCTCTGGAATCTAAAGCACTGCAGCAATGCAAGCTCTTCACAAATTACTCCAAGCTTCCAGTATCAGCACAAAGACTTACAGTGTCTCAGGGAAAGGTGCTATTGAAACTCGTGCAGTATGGTTCTTTAGCAACTTTGCTTACAGCAGTTCTGCAGGGCTGCATCTCGATTGCTATCTGCTCTAAATACAGAGCACTGCCTGCTGGAAATTACAGTCTCCACTGGCCACACACGGCAAAAAAAAAAAAAAAGGCAGGTGGCAATAGTATCCTGTTTTACGCATATTCATTTGAGCCCTCAGACTCCTGGCAAACGGCCAGAGCTCCCAGACAAAGCCTGAAGGTTTCCCAGAGTAAAATAAAAATGGCCAAACTAGTTTTCGGACAGGCAATAACATTATGCTCTAGCCCGGTATCAAGTCTAACAGAAAAATCCAGAATGAATTAAAGCAGAAATGTAATCTAAATTAGGACATTAGTAATTAGGTCAAGCTAATACCAAAAACCATCATGCTAAACCTTACGAAGAGGCCAGCAAAGCCTCCGGGGGCTGGGGAAGACACTTGAATGGCAGAAAGTTAGCTAACTGTAATTAGTGATTATGAACAAAAACCTTCTTCCAGATTGACCCATTTAAAATAAATAGAAGCTCTTTAAAAAGATATGTATAAATTTAATGCATGCAAGACTTAATTTGACAAAATAGATTCTTAAAGGGTTTTATACACCGAAACTCTAAAGGTAGCAAGAAGCTATTTCACATCCAGTGACTAAACTGTAGAGCTTATTTCATCTGTGCAATGGAATAAAGCTTCCTCCTTAAGGCTCATAAAGAACTTCATGAAGACAGAAGCTGTAAGTGCTTTAAGCTGGCAACTTATTTAGAAAAAAGTAAAAGGTCAGAACACCATCAGAGGAGACAGCTCAGAACAACTGCAGGTTCCCCAATAGGTGGTAAAACAAATATACATAAAATGAAAGAAACCAATCAGAAAACTCATTTTTATCTTTCAGAGTTCATACCTTAACACACACTCAAAAAAAAAAAAAAAAAAA
>VXAY01002314.1:1734772-1764162 GCA_013399855.1 Oxyruncus cristatus
AGAGAGGGGTGATTTTGCAGTGGGGTATTTTTCGTTCTATTTTATTTATTTGTTCATTTATTTATTAAACATACGCTAACAGCGGGTTCGCGGCTCCAACCCCGAAGAAAGCCGCGGCACGGTAGGGAGCGCCCGTGCTGGGGTGGGGGGAGAGGAGCTTTTCCACCTCCTGCCGCCGCAGAGATCCGGAGAGGCGGATGAGCCGCTTCCCCACCCGAACCTCCAGCATAGGCGGGCGGGCGTCCTTCCTCCTCCTCCTCCTCCGGGCGCTGTTCCCTGGGGAACGCGGGGGGCGCGAATATGGGTCAAGCGAGACGCCGCCCAGATGTAACGAGCTGAGGTAAAAGGGGTGCAGTAGGAGGGAAGGAAAACTCGCCCTCTTGCCTCTGGTTACAAGTCTGTGAGAGCTGCGCCGGTTGTTTCTGTTTCCCAGAGTCGGTGGGAAAGGGGGCGGCAGTGCCAAACGCCTGGGCCCCGAAACCCGCGCCGAGCCCCGGCGTGGGCGGTGTAACCTCCGCGTACAACTGCGGGTCCTGCTCCTGCCTGCTGTAAAGCACGAGAAGAGGTGCCCTCTCTGTGCTTCCTTCCAGGGTGACCTGAGCTATAAATCCCACCCCATCTCGGACGGAAGAAGCCTTTTGTTTGACCTTTCAAAGAATCTATTTGATACTAACCGGAGTATCTGTTAATAAAGAAGTTGGAGGGTCTGCTCCTCCGAACTCTTCATTCAAGGAGTCTTCATCTCTGCATTTTTAAGGAGACTGCTTGTGTTAATAGGGATTAGACACTCTTCCAAAGACTGGGGGATCTTGTACCGGCTGTTTAACACACAGGCAAAGTGTTTGAGTTTTATTAACACAGTATCACAGCCAACATGGCAGCAGCAGAGGTTTCCAAAGGAAGGATCGTCTTAGGGATGTGAGCATAACTTGCAGATACACAAACAGATATCGAAAACAAATATGCATACATTTTAAAGCTTCACATCTTCTGTGATATACAAAGCTGTCAATTATTTAATTCTACAGAGGGAAAGGGAATGAATCTTTAAATTGATAAAAACTGCATTTTGAAATCTGGCACTAAAGAAACTGCAAAGAGTATGATGGGTGTTTTGTCTGGGAAATAAAAATTGCACCTTATTCTTCTTACTACACCATGTTTGGGACGGAATTTTTTGTATGTACACCTCCCTGACCCTGTTTATACCAAAAAAAGGCAAAAACAAACCACAGTTTTTCTGGAAAATGCTTTTCTGAAGTGATGTGCAATGTTCCTGACAAGCAGGCTAAATATGATTCTAATATTTAATATAAGCTATTATACTAACTAGATTTATTATTAAATAAAATTTTAACTTGCCTGTGGCCTGATTGGGGAATGCCATACTTTGGGTGTGTTGGTATCAAATTTCCCATGGTTTTTGGCCAAAAAAATTAAAGACACTCTGCAACGCTTTCTGTTTCAGTGCTTGTTCCATTCCCTTCCTACATAATTTTCTCACATTGTTACTTTTATCTATAGAGTGTGTGTCAAGACTAGAATATTTCATAGCTGCTCTCCTGTTTGAATTTCCAAGTCCTAAAAGAGGACTAAGCTCCTTTTTTTCCTTTCTTCCCTCCTTTCCCTTAGTTACATACATACATAAGTTATGTAAGTTACATACATACATACATACACACGTACATACATATCCATTATTAGGAAGAGATGCTGACATCTAATTTGAGCTGCAAACATCTGCAGTTTCTTCCTCGGAACTAGAAATGTTTAGAACTGTAACGCTGACACATTCAGCCCCTACAAAGCTACAGTGAGCTTGTGTGGTTATACACATGCTGTGTAATCTTGAAATTTTAATCTTAAGAGTTTGCTGCTGCCAGCATTTCTTAGGCGTGTTTTGGATTCCTCACATCTGCTGCTTGAGCTTCCTTGTCTTTCTGAGTCACCTTACTTTCCTAAAGTATTGTCTTCCCTCTGGTAAGGAAAATACAATTTTTATTTGAGCCTTTAAACTGTCTAAGTACACGTTTTCACACACCAGTTTTACCTGCCTGCTTTTAAGTATTCCCTGGTTGGCTTTTATCTTTAAGCTTTTCATCAGGCTATCTGCCACCAGGCAAAAGCAGAAATAAAATAAAGTTTGGAATTCTTTACGTACCTAGTGGCTGGGAGTATGAGTTCTATTTGTGGCCCCTCCTGTTATCCAAATAGAATGTAACATTTGTTCTTAATATTTTTTTGCTTTCTTCTTTGTTTTAACATCACACTGGAAAGAAAATAAATTAAAAAAAAATAATTGCAAAAATCCAGCTTAATGGATTTCAGATGTTTTCATCTAAACTGCATACTCCAATAGCCAGCAAATCCAGTTTTCCAGTACAGACAGCATTGTCATGCTGAATCCTATCAGATCTTCCTGTATTTCCTTACAGATAAATAAATACTTCTTGACTGATCTTGGTTGTTAAAGGCAGTGGGGTATGTGCATTAGACAAGGCAGGTAAAGTTCGGCAGACTGCCAGTTCAGGGTTCCAAGACAATTGTTTTAATTTGATTTTTCATCCAGGTAAAAATAATGTTAAATTCTCCAGGTGATCTGTTCTCCATTTGGGCTGGTTTTATGTTCAAGCAACCATGCCAACCCCTCTCCCTCCCCCCCAAAGATCTGGAGAAACAGGCTACATTTGATATAAGTTACTTAAACTACAGCTGAGGATTGGGAATGAACCCTACCTTAATCCTTCGTCCTGAGCTTCCCTAGTGTGGGTTACAAGTCTAATGCCTTTGTGACACCCCACAAAAAAGTGGAAACGTTGAGATAAGAGAATAAAAAAATGTTTTCTCTAAACCTTACAACCCAAAAGCATGGATTAAAAATGAACTTAACCCCCCAGATTGGGAATGAACCCTGTAAGATTTTATGGAAAGTACTAGTAAAGTCTCCAAAGTCTACTTTAAGAAAAATATACTTTCTGTTTAAATAACATTTTAGATATTACCATGGGTGCTGGTTTAGTAGCTTTATTCCAATCTTCTCAACCCTCTGTTCAGCACTGATCAGACCCCACTGGGGATACTGTGTCCCATTCTGGACATTCCATTCCCCAGTACAAGGAACACAAGGACATATTGGAGCAGGTCCTGTGGCAGGCCACAGACATGGTGAAGAGACTCAAGCATGTGATGCAGGAGGAGAGGCTGAGAGAGCTGAAGGGAGAGAAGTCTTGGGGGTATCTTTTCAATGTGCGTTAATAGCTAGTGTGGGAGCTGGACCCACTGCCAGCTTCACCGCATCTGTTGTAAAAGCAATTTTTGGCAGCTGGAGCCATAACCCTTTTAAATTGCTGCAGATAAATCTCAACAGTGCTCAGGGATCAGATCTTTTATGTAGAAGCTCCCATTTAGTTCATACAGGGTAAGAGGCGAGTGTCCACAATAACTCATGACTTTCTTCTGCTTACACGGTCCGACTAAATTACTGTGTTCAGTCTTATTGGGCTTTGGGGGGGGCTTTGTGACACTAAGCAATTTCAGAAAAAGTTTTGAATTAAGCACATCTTAGCAATTGAGTACTCTGCCTTTAAGCAAAATGCGGGAAAAGAAATAGTATCTAATGTTGTAACTTTTTATGACAAAATGCTTCTTTATCTCGATCTCAAACATCGGATGACAAGAAACAGCCCCAAGTTGTGCCAGGTTTAGACTGGATATTAGGATGAAGGGGTTGTCAAGCATTGGGACAGGCTGCCCAGGGGAGTGGCTGAGTCACCATCCCTCAAGGTATTTGCAAGATATGTAGATGTGGCACTGTGGGGCGTGATTTAGTGGTGGACTGGGCAGTGCTGGGTTAAGGGCTGGACTCAGTGATCTCAGAGGGTTTTTTCCAACCTAAATGATTCTAAGATTCTGTGATTAAGAGCTTCTTTAAAAATCCTTGACTAGAAATAAAAACCCAAATTAAAAAGCTGCTTTTAAATAGTGTTGACCTTAAATATGAGAGGCCCACTCAGTGTTTACAGGGAGCATAATACTTCAAGAGAGCAACGTCCTCCCAAAACAAAGATTAGCCTTGAGGAAGTTTTCTTTTGATAAAGTGTGAAGGCTTTTGCAGTATGTGTTAGATGGTACTGGTTTATTTTTTAAATATATTTCAGTGTGTTTTTATAACATAGAACTTTACTTTTTTTATCATGTATTTTTTAAAATGCATATGGTGATTTTTCCTCATTTTTGTTTAGAAGTGTAATCAGTTTATCTCTTCATTTGTCAGCATCACATTTTCTGCATTGGTGAATTGCTGCTATCAATGTTTTTAGAAGCACAGAATTAATAAATGAATGCCTAATGAGTCCCAGCTAGCTGGCGCTGGAAAATGCATTTCCATTCTCTAAGGAAATTATGTACGTACTGAGCTGAAGAAGCTGCTTTACCTCATCTCTTTAGGGTCTTCAAAATGTCAGTATAATTCCTTACACTATTCAAGCTATAGCAGGAAATATCTCATGAACTTTTACCACAGCAAATTCTAATAAATTTATGAAACACTTCGTTGTGCGCTACTTTTAATGAGAACTCCTTACTTTTCCTTTTGAGTGTGCACCCTGATTTGTTACCCTTTTTTCCACTCTCTCATTTGTACTAAAAGATATAATTGCAGTTGTGAAAATCCTCTTAAGAATTCGGTTTCTGGCAGCACTGTAAGAAATGTTTGCTCTGTTTTCTGCTTTGGTAGTAAACCCTACGTTGTTTTGGGGCAAAACAAAGGGGCATGGCATTAGCAAACAGTAGACGCTACAAATCATGTTTCTTCACTGAAAGCCAAGTTTAAATGCCATACTCATCAGATCAGACATCTGTAAACTCTCAGAGTGTGCTGGAGGGAGATGTCTTTGCACCTGTGCTTACCTTGCTGTGCTGGGCCCAAAGGATTCTGTGAGCCTGTGGAAGCAGCTGCTCCCAGCCTGGCTGCAGCTGTGCCCATCCCTCATTACACACAGCTTGCGCTGCAGTCGTTTCTCACGTACCGTTCAAACCCTCCAGCCAAGCCGGGTCCAAAAGACGCATAAGATCCAGAAATAGCTCCATATTAGAGTTTTGAGGGGGATTATGAGAGGTTTTCTGCATAAAACTCTAGTATGATCTCAGAGGATGTTTTGAAATCCCCAACAAATTACTTCTCACAGAGGCTGGATTAAGATCTGTGGAGTAAATGCAGTTACAGGCCTGTGCTACATCACAGAAAGGAATGAGTAACAAAACCTGGAATTACTATCAGTATTATGGAAACAGCTCACTGTTGGTATGTATTGCTTCAGTCTTTCAGTTCTATTGTACAGTTTGAATAACAAAGACTAGAGATGGTCCTGTAATGAGCAATGAACACAAAAGTTGTATAATCTCCCTCTGGCTTTTAGTACTTCTCTGGATCACAACACTGAAATAAGAACAGTTAGAAGAGAACAGACAAGCCTGAAGATTTTGGCTAAATCATTGTTTCCCAGGGACTTTGTAGCACCTGGTGGCTACACAAAAAGGAAAGAAAATAAGGGAGATGGGGTGTCTCTGAAAATTCACACTGTGTTTCATTTTCTTCTTTTTTAAACCAGCCTATGTACATTTTGGATGCTGTATTAATTTTGGCTCACCTGAAACCTTTCTATTATAACTACTAATTCCTTCTATTTTTATCCATCACACATTTTTTTGCTATCTCATTTTCTTTTCAGTAAAGCTCCCCCTGAATTAATGCTTGTGTAGGATTCAGAGGGAGGAGGCTCTGTTGGAGGGAGGAAATATAATAGGGCTGTGTGTAGGAGGATGAGCAGGTCAAGGAAGAGGAGGTGAACCTCGTGCTTTGCAAGGAAGGATAAGGATGGTATGAAAATAATGAGGTGAATTAAACAAAAGAGAGAACAGCAGAAAGTGAAAGGAATGGAATGACCTTGTTTTAACAGAAACAGGGATCAATGGCAAGGGAAGTGTTCAGGGAGACAATCCATAAGAGCAGTAATGAATCACAGGTATCAGTGCTTTAGGAATAGGATGGAAACAGGAATAAAATATTTAGAAGACTGCTGCATTCACCAGGCTCTTCCAAACTGCAGTGTCTTTCATTAGATTATTAAAACGGTCTAAGGAACATTCTTTTACATATTTACTTACTATAAGAAGTCACAAAATGATCAAGGATTGTCTGACTAGATTAGCTGTGGTATTTTGCATATCAAGGCACTCAAACTGACTACTTTGCAAGGCAGCCAGGTGCTGGAAGACAGTAACTTACTGTTAAGGATCAGG
Organism: Oxyruncus cristatus; assembly: GCA_013399855.1. Taxonomy (NCBI): domain Eukaryota; kingdom Metazoa; phylum Chordata; class Aves; order Passeriformes; family Cotingidae; genus Oxyruncus; species Oxyruncus cristatus. The sequence goes on from VXAY01002314.1 coordinate 1,741,073, forward strand.
CACTATGGAAATCAGTATTTCCTGAAGATACAAATCTTTTACATAATCCTTTCTGTATTATCCCCTATATCCTATCCCCACTAGATTTATGAAACCAGCGATTCGCCACTGATCCGATTACTCCAGTTAGCACCAACTGAAAACAACAGAAAAAAACCAACATACCTTCACCTCAAAATGCTGCCAACATCCAGCTGACTCGGGGGAAATAGGAGCTCCAGGGAAAATCTGGGATCTGGCAGCAGGTATTGGCAGTGGTATGAGGACATAGAATTAAGGAATTAATTGAGCAGAGGTAGATCTAAATAATTTCCGTAGCATTATGTCCATCTTGGTCTGGTAACACTTGACCAGATGGTGATACATTGATAAGAGGTGCTACTGACGTTACAGCAAATAATCTGTGGAAGTACCAGTAAGGAATGCAAAGCCAGTCACAGCTGTTACCTGGGTGGATACTCTGTGTGAAATTTGTCTTCTTTATGTTCATGAGAGGTGAATTGTGGGACGAGCCCACTGAGTTGTGTAGTGACTTAAATATGATGTCAAATGATCACCCAAAACTGTTGATCATGATGTTTTTAGTAAAAGCTGGACCACTGTATCTCTGCAGCTGCCAGCCACCTACTCACCTACCTCAGGGATAAGCAGATCTGTTTCTGTTGATGAGGATTAGACACTGTTATGGAAACTACTGATTTACATATGCCCAGATAAATGAAATTAAACTTATGACATGCTATTGTATTCATTAAAAAAAAAACCAACCAAACAACAAAAACAAAAAAAACCCCAGCGTTATCCTAGCACTTGAAAAGCTTGCAACAATTCTCATCCAGACCATGACACATTGCAGCCACATTATCCTGACAGTCTAGAATTATCTTTTGTTACTGCTCTCTGCTGCAGAGTTTCACAAACATACTTAAGGATTGTTTTATTGCACTGGTACTATAATCCTGATGAATGCAAAAAGGCCCCAAATATCCAGAGATTTTTCAAAACTTAGTCTAGTGGTTTTCATAAATCCTAAACTCACAGAGACATTTTCAAGAGAAAGCGTTCCTGGAAAACTTTGGTTTTCACATTCACGAATGGAAGGCCAGAGAGAAGCTCAATAGGATTGTTTTACCCAACTGCACCAGATGAAGAAGCTGTACACTTCATGTCAGTGAAAAATGCCAAAAGAAAAGAGTAGAAGGTTAGCAATGCACAGCTTGTTTTCTTAATTTATGGTCCATTTAGGAATGGACACGTTTTCGTATGGGAGAAGAAAAGAGATGGGAGAATTCTGCAGAAACTATTGCACGCCTGTGATTATCTAACAGCTGAGTAGGCACTCGAAACCTTCAGACAGAGCTTCACACATCATGGCACATGCCAGTGGTGGCACACAGACCACTGCCAAGCAACATGCTATCCAGGAAAGAGCCAAGAACTGCTGCTGCCACAGTAGCTTCCAACAGCTACACCCTCCCCTTCAGGCCAGGGTCCCCCCACCGCAAACACAGAGGGCTTTGTGTAGGAAGTTGGTGTAACCTCCTTCAGTTTACACTCCTAGGTGTGATTCACTTCTGGACACCTCAGATAGCTAAAGGGAAGACTTAACCATCTAGGTTATTCCACATCCTACACTTGGATAATTCTGAGGCACCCAGGGTATATATTATTATTTTTTCAAGCGTAGCTAATTTTGCATTTTAATAATATTTTTTATTATTCTTAAGTAACTCTTGCTTTTTTTTGAATTGTAATTTTTTAATTACTCTGCCAAATTCACCACTAATTGGTTCCCCTTACACAAAAAAAAGCTAGCTTTCTTCTGCATGTTTCCATTCCTTTGTTATGTTCTTATGAGCTTGCAAATCTGTAAGCACTTTTCTCCATTTGCAGGCCAATGCAGGGAGGTCAGGATGTTTATAAGGATCTGGAATTCCAAAAAATTCATTTTGTATTTTAGTTTTGATTATTGCCACTTAACTATAAGGACAACATCCATCCAGCTAAAAGTTCAGTTTCATTGGAAATTGCTTTTTTTTCCAGTGAACCACTGCTAATCAAAAATGTATGAGCAATGCTTTCATAAATTAGAAAAAAAAAATAGTAAAATAGTCTCATAAGTAAAATAAAATAAAAAATGGAGAGTGAACAACTTTCTGTTCTAACATGGCCATCTGTCATTTATAAAGACATCACCCCATTAACCTGTCTAATCAACTCCATTCTTTTTTCAAAGTTGGTTAAGTAAGTTTATGAGGAGACGTAGATGTTCTCTTGATTAAATCTGTTGTAAAACGGCCTCCCCGGTGTTCTGCTTTGTGTGCATTTACACATATAAAGGTAATTACAAGTACATATCACTACTGTAAATTCCATGCTTGTCATATTACAGTACATGACATTTTCATTTCCTCCTGGTGAAAATGAAATCCAATATTTTCTGTTCAAGCAATAATGACCAATTAGAATTTGTTATTATTAATGTTTATCCTAAAGTACTCCAAGCCATGAGGTGGTTTCCTCCGAGGCAGTTGAATTTATAATGTGGAAAAAAGGGGGTTGACATGTTGCTATACCACCTTTTACCCCCTCAAGCCTGGTTATTCCTTCAACAAACTGGGAGATCCTTACGGAAAACCCACAATGCAAGGGAGAATATCACCGAATTCAAGTTTAGAGTTTAAATAGCTGATTCTCCTCAGAAGAGATGTCTGTCTCTCAGCTTTCCTGCCTGACATTTTGCTTTTATCACAGGAACCAGAGCTCAGTTCTCCTGCAAGTGCCCATAGCTCTGGAGAAGTCGGGGTCGGTTAAGTTGCATTAGTCCTGATGCAATGTGGTCACTTATCTGATTCAGGATTTCTTCAGGGCCTTCAGGTTCCTCCAGTGACGAGGAAACTATTGCAAACAGACCCTTAGAAGAACTGCCCAAGGAATGAAATCAAATAACTGTGCCCTGCTGGAACCACAACAGGAAGGCTTCTATAGCATGCAGTCAAAGTTTATGTAAATACCTGAAATACCAACTGTGTTTTAAATGCTTTACTAGTCACTTAGATAAATGCCAAATAGGTTGTATTTGATAAAATGCCAGTTTTTTCACTGCCAATTTCAGCACTAGGATAATTTTTTTAATTGTCCGACTCTTCTTTTGTTTAAAATGAAATACTTGTCTTCAAATCCTGAGATGAGTAGATTTACACATATGGAGAATTTTTTTTAAGATCCTTCAATGGTCATGGAAAGCACATTTATTTTTAAAGGAGTTTGAGAACCAAATCTCTGTACATTAGATGTGAAATCTTACCTCTAGAAACTTTCCTCTCTAGAGATAACTTGAGAGATAGGCAAATGCACAAACCCACGGTGAAGGGAGGAGGAAAGACAGCTCTGTATCATATGTGGAGAGAGAGAGTGAGAGGGTTAAAAAAGAGCAAGCAGTAGGAATTATGTCGTGACACATCCTATGATAGAAAGCAGATGACAACTTTTGAGGTGCTCCATTTGGAAGATGGAAACAGATCTCCTCTACTCTCACTGAAATGCCATGGATAAAGCTGGTAAAGAATCTCTTGAGGAGTATTACAGCTCAAGAGTGGCCAGTACATCTCTTGACAGATCTCAGGGTATTAGAAATTCAAAGGAGCATAAAAATATTCAGACAACAATTAACTACCCATAACCTTGTATCAAGCACAGAGACACAACAATGGAGAATCTGACTTGCCACTTTTTCTCCCTTCCTCTTTCCCAGGCCATAAGCACCTGTATCATAGTCACAAAGTGGCAGCTGTTTCATCACCTTTTTCTCTCCCTGAAGAAAACTGACACTTGGAAAAACAAGGAGCAAGCTTGAAGGCAACTGGATGTAACACCATGCAGCAGCTAAAACTCTAATCTAGTGTTGGCAATTTTAAAAAATGAGTGGTTTTGCACAATTTGAGCTTTGCTTTACTGGCTCTTCCCTCAGAATTCTATTTTTTCTCAAAGGCAAAGCGAGGTAGTAGTAGCAGAAGCAGAGAGTAGAAGCAGCAGTAGCAGACAAAATACTCTGAACTTCAGCTTGTTCAGGCAGCAGGCAGACAAGATCTCAAGAGAAGCAGTGGATGCCCCATCCCTGGAAGTGTTCAAGGCCAGGTTGGATGGGGCTTCGAGCAACCTGGTCTAGTGGGAGGTGTCCGAGCCATTGCAGGGGCTTGGAAACAGATGATCTTTAAGGTCCCTTCCATTTGTGATTCTATGATTCATGGGAAGGGTCTCTGAGGGGCAAAGGGCCACAGAGACTGGTCAGTCTTGGAGGCCAGCCTCCTGAAAGCACAAGGACAGCCAATCCTGAACCACAAGAAAATGGGTGTACGCAGCAGGCAGCCAGACTGGTTGAACAGGAAATTCTTAACTCAGATCAAATGGGAAAAGGAAGTGTATGGGGCTTGAGGTGTGGATGGGCTGAGCTGTAGAAATGGAAGTTTTGTGGCTCTGAGCAGATGGAGTTGGATGTTACATGCTGGTCCACATTGCCAGAGAGGCTGTGGAGTCCACAACCTTGAAAATTTGAAAAGCTTGAATGCATAAGACCCTAAGCAATCTGACTGAACTTTCCAACCTAAATTACTCAATCACTCTACATTCTTCACAGAATTAAGAGTCATACAGGCCAGCCTAGACCACTTTGCTCAGGGCACTGTCCAGCTGAGTTTTTACTATCCCTACAGAAAGGCTAGTTACAATTTTAACTTAGCCAGATGAATTGAACCTAATTTAAACTTCATCCTTACTGGTTCATTTCTGGCAGCCTTTCTTTTCACTTTATGTGAAATGTATGTACCAGTGCGTGGGTTTCTTTCTTGGAGGGAATGTCAGTTTTCAAATCAGGATCTGCATTGTCATGAGGATTTTAAAGATGGAATCAATTAACAGCCTGATTTAATGTAGAATAAATTTTTCAAATGAAATACAGACTGGAGGCTATCTTTAATTGTTCTTTGCTATGTATATAGGCAGTTTATAAAAGTACAATGTGATATTTTGAAATTAGAAGTATTTCAAGTTATTGTTAAAAATGGTCTCATTTTGAATATTGGCTGTTATAAAAAATGAGATTTACAAATATTTTCTGATACCCAATCACATCAGAGGTACAAAACCCCTCTGTGTGGTTAGCATGATGAAAAACAGATTATATGAGAATAGCATGGACTTTTTATTCAACATTTTATATAAATTGATCTAAAAATACTTACAGTAGGGAAGTGAACTAGATGACTTGTTGATGGCACTTCCTGTAAAATATTTCTGTGATTTCTTTGTCGGGAAATTATTACGTACAAATCCGAGCCCAGGGTTGAGAAGTCTTTCTGCATAAGCCCATGCCTATTGAAGTGCACTGAGGTCTCCCTAGTTAGACCATTGTATTTAGCTGAAAGAGATCCAAAAAAGAAGGCTTAGGTGCAGAAATAAAGGTTTACATGCTCTGGTAGCGCAGCTGTACTGGCTTTGATGACAATGTTCTGGCTTGTTATTTCCTCCCCTTTTATTTTAAGCAGACCTGCAGTAGCATGGTGAGGGTATTTATCCCTTTCAGAAGGACCTCTCTTTTTCACCTTAAATTTGTATCTTAAAAGGATGCAAAATTAAAATAGATGTTATCAGATGTTAGCACATAACCTCCCTGTTTGAATTTAATAAATATTGCAAATTGTCTCACTTAAAGAAAGGAGCAAAAACTGAATAAAGGGTTTGGGATTCAGCTCTAAAAAACAACCGTAAGTATCCACACGTTTTTAAAGGCTTGAATTCCAGCGTTACAAGAGTGTGAATGTTGTTGGGGACTGGATATAGTATTATTCTAGTGCTAAGTCCATTTTCTGCCTTTTGAAAAAGAATTTTCCACTAAGATTATGACTGCCAGATTTCCTACACCACTTGCTACCCTCAAATATTTCGGAGGCTCCCGTCATCTTAATACAAGCTGCAAAAGAGATGATTTGGCCCTGGGACTACAGACGTGCCAGTTCCTGTGACACTTCAGACACCTGGTAGTCTGAAGAGTACAATTTGAAAACACTTACGTGAGCAAATAACCGTGCTCTCCACTTACTAAATTAATTTAATGAGCCACATTGTAAAATTACACTGCAAGGCATTCACGATCCTTGAGATGAAACGTGTTACTCTTCAAATAATGCTGTACAGTGAAATACTTATCCTTTGAAAGGGAAAAAAATTGACAGAAATATCTTAATTTAACTATGGAATCTGATCTTCTATGTTTTTAAAATATTGGCCTCATACAACTGATGATTGGGTAAATAGACATTCAGGCATATGCCTTTTAGACAAAAACTTTTAAAGTCTCATTTTCTTAATTTGAAGTGGGTGCTGCATAAAATGCATGAGGAAAGTCAGATTTTACTGCCAACTACAGCATAGTGGAAATCTTCTTGCATAATGAAGTGTTAACTAAGTCATGCTTTTGGAGAATGATTTAAAGTGTGATTCCAGCAGCAAGAGACTGTAAAAAAAGCAGGGCTCCATGGTGTCTCAGTAATTTCATCATAAGATATGCTGAGTTTGCAAGGAAAAAAGGTGGGAATGTTTGGTTTGGGATTTTTTCCCCCTCCTAATTTCCAGTTCCCCAAACTCCTCCTTTGGGCTTTTTACATCTCATGCATCATTAGATGGAATAAATTATCATCAGACTAAATTACATGATTAACTATGGCTGAGTTGGCAATAGAGGGGGAGAGACTTTAACCTGCACCATAGGCAAATTTGGTGGGAAACAACTGATAAAGAAAATGGTCAATCACCTCACTAGGGCTCTTGTACAAAATAATCTTTTTTAGAAGAGTCATAGCTTTCAGAAAAGCACAATGAGCTAAAACAAGCTTGTATAAAATGGTGCATGATATCCCAGTTTCAGGAAAACTCATTACAGTTTTATGGATAAACTTTAGATTGTTCTATTAAATATCAGGGGGAAAAAAACCCAGAGAATTGAGAAACACAGAGATAAATAAAATCTTGATATTCAATCATTTGCTTAAGAAAATAAAAAAGAGAAAAGGAGAGAGAATACATAAAAATGCCGTAAAACAGCTAAATCTGAATAATCCACAGAAGTATAATCTAAAAAAGCAGAGGATTACAGAGCACAGGCACTATCTGTCCCCCTACCCTGTTTAATTTGCAGAAGTAAAAAATTAAGAGGCAGCATATAACATCTGGTCTCTATCCCCCACAGAGGCCAGATTTAATTGTATTTATTCTAAGAGACCATTATTTTTGTCTAAACAGCTTTCTGCTCTTTCAACCAGAGTGCTCTCAGTACCTTGGCTTTGCCTGCACACGGTCTCTCCAGCCCACCCTTCAAAGCAGCAGCAGAAGGGGATGGGGATTTTGGGGGAGAGGGCAGAAGTGGCCCACTCCCAGGGAAGGGAAGCTCCCTTCCCTTCCCCTTCCCTGCTGCTGGGGCAAGGGGAGGGCTGCAGGGAAAGGCTGTGACCTCAGCAGGCAATACAAGAGTTGAGAGGGGCTAGAAATGCAGTGTGCTTGCTCCCTGTTATTCCCAGGAATGTTGGGAAGCGATCCATGCTAGCAGTGGTTTTTTCTCCAGAATTTATGTGTTATGCCATAATGTTTTGCTTCAGTGGGATTCAAACTATTCGAAGTATTTTTAATTAACGAGGAACCATAAAGGAGGAAAGCTATATCCGTACAAGAAAATAGGACAACAGGGAACCAGGGTTCTAAAGAAAATATTGTCAATGAGGCATAAAGCTGCCTGAGCCTAGACTTACGCTGTGGTGTAAATAATTAGGGCGAGCTAAATAATGTAAATTTGAAGCAAAATCAAAAGTAGAACGTTAAATAGGCTGTAACAGTGCTATGGAAAAGCATACACTCACCAAGAATGGACACTGCCTGGCAAGGCACTTGGGCCACGATTTTTTTCTGCTTAAATTACACATGAACTCTTGAGTAATGTTACTCCAGATGAAATTTAGGTTTGACTAATCTGTTCCTTAACACCTGCTTGTTGTCGGCAAAAGTAAAGAGTTATAGATAACAAAATTAAATATTTTTTTCCCTAAATTAGAGGCTTCTAGGTATAAAGCTAACTGAAGTGAATTTGCTATGGAAGCAGGCCACCAGGATGTAGCTCGCTCTGCAGAGGTGCAGAGTTGGTTTTGCTTTTTTGCTGTGCAAGTTATTTCTGTAGATTTACCCTGCCTGTAAGATTTGCTAAACTGCAAGTGCAAAACCAGTTGTAGGAGTTATCTGAGAAGGAGAGAGGAGAATTTAAAACAAAGAGCTTGTGTTTTACTTTGCTTGTAAGGTAAAAGCAAAGGGAAATTTGGGGATAATGTGCATTATGTATGCTTTATTACAGCTAAAATGAAAGGGAAGATTGCTTGTTTTCACATCTGGAAGGAATAATTTTCTTGATTCAGATACTAAGAAAAAAAGCTGATAATTCCTTCCTCAAATGTGGAGTACATAAATAAGTTATACAAGAATACTGATTTTGTTGTGCAGTATATTCATAAATATTAGATAAAAAAAGAATCTCAGTTACAGAAAGCAACAAAAGCTAGTGCAGTCTCTTGAGTTTTCCTTTTATTAAAATAAATTGGTAGTCTTGCTTGGATTCTTAAAAATAATTTCTACCCAGAAGTTAAACATGTTTAAATAAATGGACTGCATAGATCTTCCAAAGAAAGAAAGGCCCAACACTACTGCCAGATTTATGGAGAAAGTTTCTTGGGTTTATCTGGTGGATTAAAAAGTATATGTTAAATAAAACAAGATTCCTGTTGACTACCTGATAATAGTTTGTATGGTCTGTGTATAAAAAAAATTGCAGGTTTCTCCAAAAGAGTCTGTTTTTGCAGGAACTGCTTGTTTTCACCAGTGGGTTTTTGTTTTATTTTTTAAAAAAAAGGTACCAGAAGGTTACATTTCTTAGGAACACTTAAAAATATCTTTGACACACACAGCAATAAGAAAGTGTTATTCAAAGCTTGATCATTTAAATAGAATTAATTGAAATCTATTTTGTTTAGACTGGAAACCTGAAAGGATGAGATTGAACGAGACTCTCTTCCCCCGCCCTTTTTCTAAAAACAAGCAGTCATACCCTGAAGTGTTGACTGAGCTGTGCAGTCTTAGCTCTCCGTGACTTTAAAGGTGCCCTTCTCTCTGTCTGCGCTGTGTGATAAGGGTAGTAACTTCTCCTTCCTTGTAACCTGTGTAAAGATCCTTGGGACTGAATTGATTTGATTTAGGGAGACTGAGATCAGGAAAGTTTCTGGTACTTCCATTGTCCTTTATCTTACATAATGATTACTAGAAAAAAACACTACAGAACCCCTTCACACTGAGGAAACTGATGGCAAAGGCCAGTAATTTTGGGCGCTAGAGACAAAATCTCAAAGCAGTTAACCAATTTCATGGGAAATGGACAAAGCTAGAGGAGAAGACGGGAGATGTTCTTTCCTCTATGTTTCCAAAGATTTACAGGGATGTACATAACGCATCCTGGCTTCTGAATTACAAGACCACATTTATTCCTAGGTGGGGGTTACAACCCCTTATTATAAGGAGACAAATAGTTTCTTTTCCCACAAAGCCTTTCTGCTAGAAATAGAGATGCTAGACCTTAGTAATCGAAGCAAGAACTTCTTCACACATATCTTTCAAACTCAGGAGAACATATAACCAGTTCTGACCATAGGAACTTACTTTGTCTGACATGGTGCATATAAAACCACGTTGCACAGCTTACCTTCAGTTCTTCTGCCTCCTGCCAGTCACTGAGCATCTCCCTCATGGGCTGGTCTGATGGGCCAGTGGACAGGAATAGCTCTGTTCCTTACAGTCTCTGGTGAAGCCACCTTGCTTAGAGTGGTAGCAAAGTTTAAAGGTCCTTCCTCTTCTTCTTTACTCTGGACTGGTGATGCCACACTTGGAGAGCTGTGGCTCAGCTCTGACCAGTGGCAAATCTTTCCTGCATCCTGCTGGAACTGGTTCCATCTGCCACGGGGGCAGTTCCTGGTGTCTTCACACAAGCCACCTTTGCACCTCTGCTGCTACCAAAACTTGGACACGTGAACACAATACAGAAGAAAATAATACAAAAATTGAGAAGGTACAAGAAACATAGGCAAGAATTTAAAAATACATTGAACTACATAGAGGAAGTCACTGAAAGAAAATTTTAAAAGAGACAAGAGACTAAATATAGCAGGAGGAATTCGTCAATGATCTGGATGAGGGAATTGAGTGCACCCGAAGTCAATTTGCAGGTGACACCAAGTTGTGTGGAGGTGTTGATCTGCTGGAGGGCAGGAAGGCTCTGCAGAGGGATCTGGACAGGCTGGCTCCATGGGTCAAGGCCACTGGTATGACGTTTAACAAGGTGAAGTGCTGAGTCCTGCGCTTGGATTGCAACAGTCCTGTGCAGTGCTACAGACGGGGGAAAAGAGTGGCTGGAAAGCTGCTTGTCAGAAAGGAACCTGGAGGTGCTGGTTGACAGCAGCTGAAGAACATAAGTCAGCAGTGTGCCCAGATGGTCAAGAAGGCCAATGACATCCTGGCCTGCATCAGGGAGGATACAATTAGTGTGGCCAGCAGGACCAGGGAAGTGATTGTCCCCCTGTACTCAGCACTGGTGAAGCCACACCTCAAGTGCTGTGTCCAGTTCTGGGCCGCTCAATAAAGGAAAGACATTGAGGTGCTGGAGCAAGTTCAGAGAAAGGCAGTGCAGCTGGTGAAGGGTTTGGAGCACAGGTTTTACGAGGAGGGGCTGAGCGAGCCGGGGGTGTTTAGTCCGGAGAAAAGGAGGCTCGGGGGGGGAGCATTTTAAATCTCTACAACCACCTGGAAGGAGGCTGTAGTGAAGTGAGGCTCAGTCTCTTCTGCCGGGTAATAAACGGCAGGACGGGAACTCCAGCACGCGCACGGGGAGCAGGGACAGGACACGGACGACGCCGCAGTGCCGCCCCTCCGCCACCGGGCGGCGGCAGCCAGGGCGGGACGGGCGCTGCAGCGCCGCGTCCGGNGGCGCTCACCGCGCCCGGAGAAGCGATAACTACATCTCAGCTCGCGCTGTTTGGTCACTCTCTCGGGGCAGGAAACGCTCCCGAGATGGGAGGGGGAAAAGAATGAAGTGCCTTGGGGTGCCGGTTTCGGGGTCACGCGGCTCAAGTTTACTGCATGTAGCTTTGCTGAACAATAGGGGAAGTAAATACAAATACATGCAGCCTGGTCTCTGAGGAGGAAGGATGATGCTTTTTGTCCCATGTTAACAGGCTACTGAGAAAGTTTGCCCTGGCGTACCAGGGAGACCCCGCAGAAAAGCAAGTCTCAGCTATTTCATTCCTCCAGCAAGGCAGACTAGTATCACAGTGTGGAAGGCAGTTCTTACATGGTAATTACTCTGGGATATTTAAATCAACTTACTATTACCATCTTAGTCCTTTTCCCATCTAAGGAGTTGAAAAATTCTCATTTCTGCCAGAGTATCATCAACTCTACAAACTGCTGCATGCTACAGAGGTTTTTTTCCTTATTGTTACTTTAGTCACTGGGGAGTTTTGTTTTCCACCTTTCTCCCTTAAAATAGGCGGCAGAAGATGAGCGATCCAAACAACTTTTTTGGGCTTACCACCGCTTTCTCTTGTCTTGGTGAGCCAGCTGTGTGGGTATGCAGATGCTACATGTGCCTCCCTAGACCAGAAAGCCTGCCCCCAGAGGTCTTTGTGCAGCAGCTGGGACCTTCAAGGAGTTTCTTCACAGGTGATGCAGCATCTTGCACTCACCTGTCCTTAGACTGGTACTCTAGTACTGCGATCTGTGCTTCTGGGTCAAATGTACATCTCCAGGGATTCCAGCTTCCTTGTTCCTCTGAGGATGGCTTTGGGTCTGCAGCGCAGGGAAGGAAATCTTTTTCAACGTTTTCCCCGTGCACAGGTGGAGATCCGATACACAGGATCTGCTGTGGCAGAGTTGGCTGAGAATGGGATACCCGGGGAACCCAGATACGTGAGCTGCTCCTGCCTGTGGGCAGCACTCCTCCTTCCTGCAGGTACCACCCTGCGGGCTTCCCTCAGAGACCAAACTGAAGCTGGGAATTCAAAATGGGGTTGCCAACCATTGGCTCCTGTGGCGCTGTACAGCTGATCCCTAAGAGAGCTGTCCATGGGGGGAACCACAGCCCTGGCCAGACACAGGACACTACAGCAAAGAGCTCATCCGTCACCCATGGGCCGCAGATCTCAGCAGGACTTGGCTGGTACTCGTGCTTTGTGCTCTTTTTTTCTTCCTGGAGCTGGCATTCACAGAGTGTTTTCAATAAAAGGGAAATACTTCCTAATACAAATCAGTGCAATGGGAATTGCAATGTGACTGACCTGAGGGTCAGGTTTCGTGATTTATTTCTGTACCAGAGTCTGAGGTTATATTTAATGTGTCCTTTGAGTGCTCACTGGGAGCGAGGAAGGCAGATGAGCAGAAACACGTCTTAGAAGAACTGTTGAGTTCAGAGCTGGTCCTGATGACTAGCAGCAAGACACAAAAGTAATTTTGTCAGTGGGGAATGCATTTACAAATAGATTGCATTTCCAGTGGAGCAGGTGTTGGCTGTCCTATACAGACAAGGGAACAAGAGAGGATAGCTCTGTGGGGAGCCAAATTGTTGCTCATGTAATGATTCAGGGAAAGGGCATTAGAATAACTTTGAAGTCCACCTGGCACCTCAACTCCAGCTTTTTCTGTCGCCCAAGATGTGTATAAGTTGTAAATACCCAGGCACCTCTCAGTCTGGCCTTTGGGTGGTTTTTGCTTTCTTCCTCATTAAGGCACTTTTGTCTTCAGTATTCCCATCAAACACTTCCCATAAACTGCAGTTTTGATTGCAGAACATTTAAAGAGGTGGGTGATGAGTTGGTGTTGTCCAGTGGGTGGCTGTAGCACTGCTTTGCCCTCAGATTGCAGAGAAACCTGGCTGTGTCATTTTGGTGAAACATCACTGACTGGACCAACCTTCAGACTAGCCAGGGAACACTTGCTGAACAGGTAGGAAGGCACAGAATAAAAAGCAGTCTCAATGCATGACCGTGGTCCTGCATTTGTAATTCTGCACCTGTGTCATGGTTTAACCCCCATCAGCAAATCAGCCTCACTCACTCACCCACTCACTCGTTCCCTTTCCCTGGTAAGACGGGGAGAGAATCAGAGGGGTACAAGTGAGATATCTCATGGGTTGAGATAGAGAGTGTTTAATAGGTAAAGCAAAAGCTCCACACACAAGCAAAATGAAACAAGGAATCAATTCACTGCTTCCCATGGCCAGGCAGGTGCTCCAGGGGAGCAGGGCCCCATCATGTGTAACAGGGACTTGGGAAGACAAACACTCATCACTCTGAATGTCCATCCCTTCCTCCTTTCCCCCTCAGCTTTATATGCTGAGCATGACACCATATGGTGTGGGATACCCCTTTGGTCAGTTGGGGTCAGCTGTCCTGGCTGTGTCCCCTCCCAGCTCCTTGTGCATCCCCAGCCCACTCAGTGCTGGGGTGGAGTGAGAAGCAGAAAAGGCCTTGGCTCTGTGTAAGCACTGCTTAGCAGTAACTAAAACATCCCTGTGTTATCAACACTGTTTCCAGCACAAACCAGCTACTGTGAAGAAAATTAACTCTACCCCAGCCAAAACCAGCACAGCCTGCTCCTATGGAAGGCCCTAGTCCTCGAGAAGAAGGTACAAGGAGGTCCCCTAACAGCAGCGTCTGAACCAGACCTTTTTCTTTAGCACCCAAGAGAAACACAGTGTGAGAATCAAAAGGCAACATCTTCACCCATCAAGGCTGAAAATACATTCAAATGGGTAAGAAAATTCTTCAGCAATCTAGTCATTCCAGATAAACACCTGCACAGCATGACAGACAGGTTTTCTTGGTGTCAGGCAATTAAATTTTTATCAAGGTGTCAATCAAAACACCAGCTTACAAATTACCATCATAACACATTGCTGGAGGTTATGTTTCCCTGTTTCTTTACTACAGCTTATTAACTGTATCTTTCTGGAATATGCTGGTTTAGATTCGTCATAGAGTAAAGCAGAAATGAAATTGCGGTATACGGATGAGTATTAAAATATTGGAAATGACATTGTGAACATTTGTTAAAGCTGCTTGTGCCTTCCTTCATTGGATATTACACTCACAACATTTTGTGTTATCATGTAGATGTATGCACAGACATAAAGCTGCCAGATGAGTTACAGCTACTCACTGTGTTTGCCTTCAAAGAAGCTGAAGGTCTGTCCTGTCAGCTGGATTGTCCACCTGTAACTGATACCCCCCTCCCTGATTTATACATGTTGAGAAAGCGCCCAAGAAGGAGCTGGGCCATCTGCCAGTTTGCTGACTTCTTACTGACACAGACTGAGGTCTGTGAAATTAGACTTTGCTGCACTACAGAATTACTTAAGTGCATTACCTTGCCCTTTGAGACAAACAAATTAAATCTGCTGCTGCTGGTGTATGCTATGTTATACTGGGCACTCTGCCTTTTCTTTATTCCAGCCTTACAGCATCAAAACAGTCATTGAAGGACAGTGGTAACATACTGTCTGCATTAAGTGACATTTTACCATGCAGGTCTATCTCCTTTATGTTTTTTTCTAGTCAGATGTTTCTGAAATTTCAGTAAGAAATAAGGAAAATATTTTGCATGGCTTTGTCAAATATTTTGAGTGTAGTTAGGGCAAAGGTCAAGTGTTCCTATGTGGTCGACAAGTGATAAGCAACATTTAATAACATGCCATTTATAATGTGTTAGTTAAAAGAAGTCTAAAAGTGCTGCTTTTCCAAAGGTTCACGCAGTGGTATGCTGAATTCAGAAACAGGTACATTGTGACTGTTGTGGTAAGCAGAGGCCTGGTGCCAAAGCAAAGGAAAAAGGGATGAGGTGCCTGTGGAGAAGAGAAGGTATAAATCTTGCAGAAACAGCAGGCAACTTAACTCACCTTGCATAGGGTGTTAACGCTGACCCTCACTGCTGGTCTTCTGGTCTTGGCTCCCCTGAAATAAAGACCAGGGATCCATGTCTCCTGTGTGCCAGGAGTATTGGTTATCAGCCCCTTCAGAGATGTCTTGTGGAAGAGCTGGGTCTCCTTCCCGGCTGCCCGGAGTCTGCTTATGGATGCTGCAGCATGTGGGAAGGATCCTCCACTCCGGCTCTGCAGTTGCAGCCCAGACCTAAAGAAGCGTATTGGAAAAGATGCACTCCAGCATCTCATTCGCTGTTCACACTGTGATTTAGGATTAACAGCTGTTAGGACAGAAGGAGAATATGTACAGGGTTTCCTTTGTTGCAAGGGTGTTTAAAAAAAGACCTTGTAAATCCTCAAACACTGGAGGCATTGGCAGGGTGCAACTGCATCGCACTGTGCTCTGTGTAAGAGGGAACTCTGGCCAGCCATAGCTGGAGCATGATGATCACAGGGAGGGAGGGAGGGAATGGGGCCAGAGAAGGGGGAGATTTAATAGAAGTTAAATGTACTTTAATGGAACATTTTGGCTGGTTCTGTGTTACAGTGAAAACTTTACTGGTGTCAATAAGAAAATTCCCATTTATTTTATTGCTATGAGATGATCCTCCCTTCCTGGCCCACCAAAAAAAAAGAAAAAATTAGGTCCTAGAAAAAAATTCTGAATGTCATTAATTCCCTATGGAAGTAGGTTGTTGAAAAAGCATCATGGCTTGTGAATGCAAGCACTAAATAAAAGCACTGTATTAACAGTTGAGCAAGACACAGGGGATATGCCTGAGAGCACCACGTTTTGCTAGGGAATGGTTGTACTTCCCTGTGTCCTGCACCTCTCCAAGATCTTAGCTGAGTGTGGTCTGACTCATTCATGCATTTTCCTATTTGTGGCACCATGCATAAAACATGTTTTTGCTTATTTCAATACATGGACCATGTATGGGCCATATTGGAAAAATGGTCATTTCATGATGGTGTGGAAAAAGATGAGACCCTAAATAAAGGCTGGGGGCAACCTGAAATTTCAGGGAAAGAGAACATGATCATGCACGGATGCAACTGTGCAAAATGATTCACCTGAAAGGCAAAGACCAATGGGCTGAGCAGCTCACAAGTGTCTCCAGGAGCAGAGATCCGAGGTGTGTGGAGTTAGGACCTGTGGGAACCTGTGAGGGAACACTTCTGTTTGTTTACTAAGGTTTTCCCAACTGATGGAATAACCTCCAGTGTTTCAGTATTCATTCAGGACTACACCTGGGCCCAGCTTGCCCAGAATACAATAGGTGACAGACTGAATCAAGATGTGTTTACCTCCTTGAAAGTCAGCATGAGGATTCTCAGAAGTTCCCATATGCTTTGTGTCAGGCCCTGCAAGTTCACAGGTTCATTTGTAAACACAAGATTTCGTGAAAGCGTCTGCATTACAAAATGATGCTACAGGATTTCATTTTGCACGTGGGCCCTGTGCTTTTTGGTTTTTTACAAACATGTAATTTAATTTGAATATTGCCTCAGTTTTTGTCTTAAAGAAGGGGCATGGATCTATAACACTGAATGCCTATTATCCTATTCTTCCTATTTGCTCTTAGGATGAAGCAGTAACCCTTCCAATAATAGCAGGCCAGGATTAACAAGTGAGCAAAGATGAGTACAGCATCAACAGGAAATAGAAACACAATAATGCCGAAGGCTGGGTCACATATGAGCTCACTTCTGCATGATTTCTACCTTGAGAAATTTCTGCTGATTTCTGCCTTCAAAACCACAAATGCAAAGAAGCAACTACTTTCAAAAAACACTCTTTTCCTGTGTCAGTTCTAGAAAAGCCATTCTCTTCAGAGTTAAGAGAAAGAAAAGCACTGCCAAACAAGAAGCTATTCCTACAGAGCAGGCTTACCTAAAGATAGACAGGTATCAGAATCTCTTGAAGGATGCTTGTCAGCAATTACCTTGCTTTAGCAAGGTACTTGCTTTACCCTATTTTCCAAGTTGTTCCAAAAAGGTCACCACAGCCCGGCTCTGAAGGTCAACAGGGATGGGCTATTTCAGACCAACAATGCAGTGACTGTCAGAGACCCAGGTTCTGGCAGCCCCTCTTCTTCCCTCTTGAATACTCACTCCAATTTTTAGCTCAGGCACAGGAGACAGAAAAGCTGCCTGTCTGTCTCTCAAAGCAATACCCTGATTAATTAATTCAAGAGTCTATCAGTAAGACTTGGCATTTCCCACAACACTGAGAAAGCCAGACCTGGTAGGTGCAAGGGTAGAACAAAAGAACTCACCCTACTCAGCGCTGAACATGCTGAGGGTACGGCACTGGGTCTGCCTTCATGCCTCTGAACAGTTTCTGAGAGAAGCCTCACATAAAGGCTTTGCAGCAGGGTAGCAAAGGCACACAGTGGGAAGGCATCAGGAGAAAATTATTCTCGTTTCTTTTTACTCTGTGGCAGCAGGAACAACCTCCAAACTTCCAGCCAGAAACAATGATAAGTCTTCCCCCAGAGACCCCAGCACTGCTGAGGCATTCGATCAGGCTCTCACAGGGCTGGTGACAAACACCAGGCAAATGCCCTCCATTAGGATCACTGTTAAACACATTTCCCATGAGCAGCATTTGTTTTCTTTGAGATTCTTAGGGCAGTTCTGCTAAAGCTGCCTTAAATCCCAGATGTCCATAGCAAATAGGGATGGCAATCCTAGTCAGTATACATAACTAAACCCTTGGAGGAGAGCAGAAGATGGTGCTTCTTTGTACTAATGACACCTCTCAGATTCTCCACCATTAATAGCTTTACATTCCTATTGATCACAAATACAGAATATGGGATTGAAAGATAAATTACAGGATGCCCTAGACACTAGAGATATAAGACAAAAAAAAAAAAAAAGAATTATGGGCTTTGCTCAGTTAAGAGCTGTGCTTGATACCTTTTGTAAAAAGGAATCACAAGTTATGAGCATTTTCTTGGGGTGTGGGAGTGGAGGGTAGATGAACGAGGAATAAAGCCCCCCATTCCTCAGGGCTGCTGGATGAGAGAGCAGTCAATAGTGAGCACAGCCAGATTCTCCACCCATCAGGACACCTATAGGAGATCACCACCAAGAGGTGGTGTCCTTGCCTGTCTGGAGAAAAGTCTGGCAGGCAGAGAGAGCTTCCCTCTGTGCTCCAGGGCTGTTGGACAGCAAGGAACTCTGCAAGACCTGGCAGCATCTTAAACAAGTGCCTTTAATGCTGCAAAGCTGATCCGAATCCAGCAGGATACCTATTAGCATGCGTTGACCTCTAAAGAAGAGTGGTTGCTAAGGAAACCACTTAAAAGCCTGCTTTAAAATATTTGCTACATATTCAAAAGCCAGAACAATTTCCTGCTGTCAAATTACAACAGCTCTTCAAAGATCATTAGGAATATTCTTTAATCATTAAGACAGAAATATCCACATGGTTCTTCTCAGCAGACAGATGACGGAATTCTGATATGGGATATTATCTTTGTAAAACTGAAGTTATGTCACTGAAACAAAATCAGCTGTGCTACAGCACAGCCATTCCAAGGATCAGATTTTTCAACTATGTATACCTAGTACAAAGTTATTATGTCTGACATCCTAATATTTTGAAGTACCATGACTTCTAACTTATACTTCCCTAGAGAGTCACAGAATCATTTAGGTTGAAAAAGTTCAAGGAGAAATTCAATTTGCACAGCTAACATGCTGTAAGTGGAGAATGCCAAAGGCACAATGCGAAGGGCTAGGAACATCCTGTTCTAACTCACTTTTCCTGGCATTTAAGAGGACAAGTTCTTCACTACGGGCACAAAAAGCTCAGCAAAAAACATTTTTTCTGTTTCCAAATAAACTGCTGAATACTCAAAAGCCATTTAAAGTGTCAGGATAAACAATTCAATCATATTCTTTCACTTTCAGAAAACACAGTGTATTTTAATGGTGTGTTAGTTCTAACTTCCCTCATAGCAGCCCTCATAGTGCTGTGCTTTTTATTTGTAGCTGGAGTAGCGTTTAAAACACAACAATGTTTTGGCTGCTGCTGAGCAGTGCTGGCACTGCTCGCTGAGGAGGGCGAGGGACAGAGTGGCTTTGTGGGTGAGGTCAACCCAGCCGAGGTCAACCCACCACACCTGAGATCACCGAGGACAGAAACCTGACTTTGGTTTTAATGACAACAGCCAATCCTTTAGGCATGCTCTTGGTCTGACCTTCCCAGAAAATGTACGGTATTTAGGTATAGGAGTTCATTTTCCAGCTTCACCAGGACAGAAAGAAGCCAATGTCATCTGAATTCAGAGGAATCCTCTGGGAACATTTTGACTCCCATCTTTCCTAGGAATCAGAATGGGTTTAGAGCCAGCAGTTTGCTCTGGGTTGCTCCTGTGATTGTGCTCAAGTTACACCATCACTCTTGTGTTTCAGAATGCCTTCTGTCTCTGTGTAAGTCATGAGTCCCAAATGAGACAGAAACTAATTGAGTAAGATAACCAGAGGAAAAAAAGATTAGCATGTCCGCAAGTTTAAGCACAGAAGGGATGCGTAAAAGCATAAGAGCATGAGTCGGGGAATTAGGCATTGCACATCATTTGAACAGTGCCAAAACCAATAGGCTTCCACTTTTCTACTTCTTGTTTCTAATCAGAACACCTACCAGCTTGCCTAGTCATGTTTCAGTGCTAACACTATGATTATTTATGCAAGGACAGTACCCAGCAAGGGTGCCAAAAAGCACATTTCCCGGGAAGAAGAAAGCTGCTTTTCACCCACACCCGGAGGACTGTGTGCAGCACCTGTCAGCAAGGAGAAGCATGGCCGCTCCACCAGAGCTGGGATAAGGGTGATAGCGAAGTGGACAGGGACCTCACTGGTAGTTCCATGGCACCTGAACAGGGAGAGCCAGGCCAGCTGGTGACAGCAACAGGTAGAGCCTGTAGAGTTTCTCGGCACACAACAGCATCCGTGCATGCCTTTCCCACAGGAGCTCACCTGACTACGTAGGGCTGCCTCTTAAAAGTTCTGTGAGAAATTGCAGCTGGTACCAGTTATTTGAAAGTCAGTGTTAAGACAGTGGCTACTTCCCTTCACTGCAGCCACAGGATATTTTCTGGTCTCTTCTGATCTGCTAGAGAGATAATTAGCTAGAAGTGTGCCATAAGGCAAAATTCTTCACCTACGAGGATAGAAAGCTGTAAAAGTTCTCCCACTTGAAATGTCAGGCATTGCAGAACACGTGTTGGTGAGAAGAGCACAGTATTCAGGCCCAGTTTGCTCTGCATTTATAGCTTCATCTGAGAACTAATACATGGAGATTACAACAGACGTTTGTTTTCCACCCACCCAAGAATCCCAGAACCCTAATTCCAGTCACTCAAGACAGTTGATTAAGGTTTTAGAATCTGATGATGGAAGAATGCAGGAAAGAAGGATGAGTGAAAAAGGGAAGAGAGGTAGCAGGAGAGAAATAACCACAGAAAAATATGTGCAAAGCACGAAGGGAAAGGAGAACAAACTAAAGTAGAAAGGGTGTCAGGGGAGGGAAAGGTCAGGAACGTGATGAAGAAGCAAAACAAGGGGCAGGAAGGCAGAAAAGAACAAGGGAGATAATCTTTCAGGAGCAGAAATTCCTTATGAGGAGAGCTGGAATCTAGAAAACTTAACTCATCCTTTAGGAAAAAAAAAAAAAAATGCAAGGGGAAAGTCCAAATGAACTGTTTGCAGTCAAAAACAGATGTTGCATAGTACAAGTTCCTGCCCTTCTGGTTTCTGATTTATTTTGCCTCCTGTCCTCTGATTGCTGCTGGAGGCCCCCCAAAGTACCAAGTGCTGCAATGTAGCCCATCTCCTTGCCCCATGCCCCAACCTGCTCTTCTGCATATTCTTGCTGTTGTGCCCTGGCCTTGTCTTCAAGCCTGATGCCTTCTCACAAAGCTGTTCTTCCACTCGCTGCCTCCTTTCTCCAGCCACCTCAAATTCCATGCTGCTGCCCCTTCAGCTGCCTCCCACTTGCCTTCCAAACCCTGTAAATATAAGAGTAGTTCCACTGCACATAAAGGCTCAGCATGAAACATTTATTATTTCCACGCTGGCCTTTCACTGGAAACTGTATTGTCTCCCAGCACTTGTGCCTCCATATCATATACGACCCTGACACTTCTTGGAAGCCCCCACTGATGCCACTCTGTAAATAGCAATACCTGTTTAAAGGTAATGTGCTGGTTTTGTTCTCAATAAATCTCTGTGCTAGTCTGGATACACTACCTGGGTCATTTCTACTCGGGAGATCTGTCACTCTTTGTCCAATGCCAGGAGAGCCGGTTTCCATGGAGCACTGTTTTTCCTCCGTCTCACCACACAAAAATGGGAACCAGGGAAAAACAACCTGCAGTGACAGACAACAGCGTTGCCATCCCCAAAAGATTCACAAGGTCAAATTTCATTCTAAATGCTCACTGAGACACCACACAACTGGAAACCAGAGCAAGCTGGTAGGTGCTCCCTGCTTACCTAACCTCTTCATCTACAAGTAGGCCTGTACAGTGAGAGCTCTGAGGCACTTTATTGCTGCTTCTCTGGCCAGAAGTTGATGGGTTTTGCAGTCGAGGCACATCGTGCAGTGGGCAATAGGACTGCTTAGCTGTCGCCTGCTGAATACAGAAGGGACACAGCTGACATCAAGTTTCTTTCAGAACACAGCAAATTTCTTTCAAAACACACATTGCAGCAGATGCTAATATTAATGGCAGCTTTGACAGGTTAAAGATTGCCACCTAATAACAGCACTCAATATAGATACAGAGGTCCAAGTTTTTAAGAATCTGTGTCCATAGTCAGGAGACCAAAGAACTTGGTTTCCTGAAATATTGGTGCCTTTGTGAAGTCCCTGGTTGGGAAATTGAAATTGTCATTTTGTAAACCTATGGGTCCAGTATCACGTCTTAAAGGCTTTTTACAAGGTGATGTTAATTACAAAGAAAAGTTAGAGGAGATAATGCTCTTGAAATAAAACCAAACAAACCAAAACTCTCACTTCAACAAAGCAAAAGTTTTCTTACCTCACAAATATCTGGGATAAACTTGACAGTGCCTCCTTAAGCTCCTATGGAAACTGCACTGGCTCTCTTTTTTCTCCTCAGGTGTCTGTTTTCAAATACTCTGGTCCCCTGCGGATAGCACAGGGTGGAAGGGACAGCGTGTTTCAAAGGCTTTTGTAATAAGAGCCATCTGATTTGCCAAATTGCGTCAAAGGTCAAAGACCGTGTCTGTAGGAGCACAGCACAAAGCAAATGATCTCTTTATGCTCCCACTTGGACACGGGTCACTTAAGGAGGCAGCAGGGCTTTTCTCATAGAAGCGGCCACCTCGGAGCGGCGCACACAAGGGTGTTTGGAATCTACAGATGTATTTTTCTGTAAAGACGTCAGCGCTGTTTCCCCAGGCCTCTTGAGCAGCCCAGGGGCAGCAGCTGCAGGCACAGCCTGGCTGACCCCGCAATGGAGCTTCCACCTGCCGACAGCGAAAGGAGGCTGTAGCCAGGTGGGGGGCGGCCTCTTCTTCCAGGACGAGAGGACGTGCTCTTAAGCTGCGCCAGGAGAGGTTTAGGTTGGACATCAGGAAGAATTTCTTCACAGGAAGGGTGATGAGACACTAGAATGGGCTGCCCAGGGAGGCGGTGGAGTCACCACCCCCGGAGGTGTTTAGTGAAAGACTGGACGTGGCACTTGGCGCCATGGTCTGGTTGACACGGTGCTGTTAGGTGATAGCCTGGACTTCATCTCAGAGGTCTTTTCCAACCTAATTGACCCTGTGGTTCTGTGAAGCCGGGGGCTGTGCAGGGACACCGCCTCCCGCCCGACTCCAGCGCCTCAGCCAAGGCCGTTCGCGCCTCCTCCTCNGCCCCGCCACAGCCCCTCTCCCGCGTGAGGGGGAGGCCGGAGCCCGGCGGGAGGCGGGTCGGGGGCGGTGCGGGAGGCTCGGCCGCCGCGGCCCTCGCCTCTGGGGCCGATTGGCGGGCCCGCTTGGGCGGGCGGGGCCT